>LPNX011062463.1:0-165269 GCA_001517045.1 Pseudotsuga menziesii | reverse complement strand
TGACTCAAATACATAATAGAAACATCCCGGAATAAACATCGGGTTACAATATATGAAATATATAGAAGAATACATTCCGAAGTTACATATACATCAACACTATGCACATAATTTAAAATAGAAGAATCACTGAAGAATGTTTTCATAGAATGGAAGGAGAGTTTTTCTTCAGTAAGAGATATTTGAATGTACTCTTTTGGACAAGGATACTTTCTTCAATTAGAACTGACTGTGTGGAATATTCTGCTTCTTATTCATCTTGAACAACTTCATCATAGAGAGTATAGGTCGATAATTTTGAATAAATAACTCTTGTGGTGCTGGGCGTGCTCTCCAAATTTCTATAATGATCCTCATTGTGATTTCCAAGGGTTCTATCCAAGTATGTCCATAGATCCTTTGGGTATTCAACATAATTAATAAGGTAGCGCAAGCCTAGAGAAAAGGCCAGACATATTTTTGAAAAATATCTATCATCCTAATTTATCCAGTCATTCTCATATTCATAAGACTATTTACCAAGTACAATAGATACGTCATAGAGACCTTGTCTCTTTAGATATGCAATCATCTTCAATTTCCATTTTGAATATCTTGTGAATGGAGTAAGAAGAGGAATTGAAAATATTGAATCCATATGAAGTTGAACCTACAAAATATCACTGCAAAACCAAAAATAATTCACACTATGTAAGAATCAAGCCTTCCCTCTCGACATGTACACCTTTTCAGGGTTCGTCACACCTACACCGCCACTCTGAATGAATTCGGAGGAAGCAAGGCACTCTTTGCGGGACTTCTATGGAAACCCAATTGCTTCTGGTGTACAATGGAGAGTAGATAGACTTGAATCTTTCCCGAGGAGGATCTGATACCATGTCAGGATTAATATGCCATTGATCTTGAAGCAATGAGTGCTATTATATTCTTAATTATTTTCAATGAAAACAAATGAATAATATCCACTAAACAAAACAAATCTCACAAGACACAAACAAGAATTGCTCAGTATAATTACAGTATATAATTCATTCATCCCAACAGTATACAATAGTTTTACATAGAGGAGAATTAGAATCATGAGAGATGAATTCAAATCTACCAACTCAAGACTGACTGCATGGCTAACTAGAAGTGTCTAAATCACTATCAAAGTTGAACAAGATAACTCCAGATGTCTAATCCAGTCTCTTGATCAGTTACGATCAATCAAACCAGGCTAACTGCACTGGTAGGTGAGAACTGGAACCTTCCCACATACAACCATGCATAACTATGGCTAACTGAACTTGAGGATATCTAATCGATTCTAACTGAAGCATAACTAAGCTTAACAAGTCACCAACTGCCAACAACTGAAGCAGGTTGGTGTCGGCACTCCTAGTGGCTCCTAAAATGTAGGGATTGGTCTAGGAGGTGCCTAAATTGATGCATAAAGGTATAATCAATTCCAGTTAGCCTTTATCAGTGTTCCCCACACTCTAGTGACTTGTACATGTGGCGCCATTAGGCCAAGTGGACCCAATAATAACTAAATGACTCCAAAGTTAGGAAAATATAATCTAATAGACAGTTTGGATAAGGGAGGGTTATAAATCCTAACAGATGTATCGGTCAATATAGGTGTTGTCGAGCATGTCCACATAGGCCAAAACTGCTCGACAATGAAAATTGAGGAATGCCAAGCTCTTTTTAAGGAATTTCATGATGTTTTTTCCTGGACTTATGAATAAATTCCCAGGATTGATCCAACCTATCTGATGACAAGAACTGTTAGGAAAAAACTTCTCCATGTCCACCCAAGAAAAGCTGCAACCATCAAAGCTAAAGTTGAAAAGCATTTGAAAGCTGGTTTTATCTACCCCATTCCTTTAACTGAGTGGGTGTCTAATATTGTCCCTGTTTCCAAGCAACAGGGCCCTATTAGGGTTTGTATCGATTTTAGGGACCTAAACAAAGCTTATCCAAAGGACAACTTTCCTACCGCTCACATCGATCAAATCATTGATAACTATGCTGGAAGTTCTATTTTATTTTTTATGGATGGATTTTTTTACTATAATCAGATCGATATTTTACCTTCCGACCAGCATAAAATTACATTTATTTCCCCATGGGAACCTTCGCTTATCGGAAGCTGCCTCTCGGTTTGAAGAATGCTGACACTACTTTCCAACGAGCTATGCCTTATGCCTTTCATGATATAAACCAATAGTGGAATAATATCTAGATGGCCTCCCTGGTCATTCACAGCAGTGCGAATGCCGTTTAGGGAATCTTAGACACATTTTCCTTCGATGTCGTCATTACGATATTCGGCTCAATCCACACAAGTGTTTTTTTTGTGTTGAGACTGGAAATTTACTTGTTTTCGTTGTTTCGAGGGATGGGATTCGTATTTATCCCTTAAAAATTGCTTCTATCATGTCCTTACCACCTCTGACATACATTACTAAACTCCAAATTTTGAAAGGGAAGGAAAACTTTCTTCGTCATTTTGTACGCAATTTTTCAAAAAAAAAGGCATGGCTATATGTGTCTCTTGAAAAATAACACTCCATTTCTTTGGCATGATCAATCTCAAAGATTTTTTGATAATTTGAAACATGATATAACACACTCACCTATGTTGCACCCGCCAAATTATTCAAAAGATTTTATGCTTTACATTTCCGCCTCCACTACTACTATTGGTATGGTTTTAGTGTATGAAGATCTGAACGGCCAAGAACATGTGATATATTATCTAACTAAGATTCTTCTTGACTCTGAAACCTGCTACTCACATGTGGAGAAGCTATCCTTGTATACGGTCATCGTTGTGCAACGTTTCCGTCACTACATATTACTTCGCACCACTACCCTGCTAGCAGATCAAAACCCTATGTACTATATTCTTACCCATTAGGAACTAGGAGGAAAATATTCTTTTTGGATTGTCATCCTACATGAATTTGATATTGAATTCTCTAAGACCACTTCTAATAAGTCTCTGGTCTTCATGGAGTTGATGTGTGAGCTTCCCCGTACTCTCACAGAATCTGAGCTCAATGATTCAATTTTGGATGAATTATTGTTCCTAATATGCATGAATGATCCATTGTATGGAGATATTATCATTCATCTCCAAACTAAGAGGTTTCATCCCAATTTTTCCCATGACAATCGTCGATGCATTCGTCACCATGCTAAGTATTACCTCATTCTTAATGATACCATATACCAGCATTGTAGCATCCCCTCCCCTATACATCGGCATATAAGGGAGGAACGTGACTTTAATTCTTGCTCTAATACCACAATGTAGTGTCCCTTCCCCTCTACATAGGCATATAAGGGAGGAACGCAACTTTATCGCTCGCTCTGATACCACACTGTACATGTACCCAAGTTCCCTACACCTGACTGATATGCATAATAATTTAAAACTTAATATTTATTTATCTTTGAACACAGACATGAGTCATGTTCATCCTTTAACATTCATGCTTAAGCATAAACACCACTGTAATAGTCATTTTGCAGTTGAAAAATACATGCTCCAACAAGAAAAGTTGTTTCCGCACCGAAACTGACTTTTACAACTTTCTCCTTCCAACTTCCGATTTTCAACTTTGGGTAGTGGAAATACTAAAATGCGGTATGCTCACTGGTCACTTTTCCTCTTTTCGAATTTTGACCTTCCAACTTCCGACTTCTAACTTAGAGTAGCGAAAATCCATGAATTGACTACTTTATCTTTTGGTTTCTCGATTTTCAACTTCTGACTTCCAACTTCAGAAATCCAAGAAATGACTACCTTGTCTTTTGGTTTCCCTCTTTCCGACTTTCGATTTCCGCTTTCTGTGGGCCAACTTCGGGATGCAGAAAACCAACTTTTTTCCTTATCCTTTTCATGTTCTCTCTATTTCTACCTTCCAACTTCCACCTTTCGCAGTGGGCTCGGGGTGCAGAAATCTACACTTGATCTTGTCTTCTTCCCCCATTTTCCTCCTTCCAACTTCCGAATTCCTCCTTCTACAAGCGGATCTTGGAGTGCAGAAAAACACATCTTACCTTAAGATAGTTGTATTTTGACTCTTTAGACAAGTATCCAACCTCCATGATCATAAGAAAAATGCAGTGGAAAATACAAGGCATATACAGATGCAAAATGTAGGGACATTTAACAACTGTAAACTATACTTAAATATTTAATAATCATTCAACACATTCAGTAGATTCATAAGAGAATACATTGCATAAATAATACAACAGAGAATACTTATCTTGAATATGAAGTTTTCACACAAATAGCTATGTCATTGCAATGTTCCACCCAATGATAGGCCAATTGTGTTCATCAATATCTCAACACAACTACCACCCTCGAGATGGGAAGATTTCCACAAGGAAGTAGGGAACAATAGGCTCACACATAGCCATAACATATCAAACACATTAAAGCCAACCTACAGTTGGGTTTATCAGACTGTACAGCCAAGCCAATACACGATTGGGTTTATCAGGATGCAGGAAACAAACCAATACACTGATGGGTTTATCAGACTACTCAACCAAGCCAATTAACAGCTGGATTTATTAGACTGCATGAATTCAATCAAACATTCACATTGAGGACCAGCCAAGCCAACTAAGAGATGGGTTTATCAGGCTACTCAGCCAATCCATCCCACTGTTGGATTTATTAGGCTACTCAGCCAAGCCAGCTAACAGTTGGGTTTATCAAGTTGTCCAGCCAGGGATCACACATGGCCAAATGCACATCAAGACACAACCAATCCAACACACCGTTGGGTTTATCAGGCTGCTCGTCCAAGACATTATACGATTGGGTTTATCAAGTTGCCTAGACAAACCAATATACCATTGGGTTTATTAGTTTATCATCCAAGCCAATGTACATTCGGGTTTATCAGACCGCTAAAGAAATGGAAAGGTATAATGGCTAAGATAGTGGCTCATTCACAGAGCTAGGGATACCTCCACAAGATGTATCTAGCCTAGCATCCACAATGCCTACACACCCAACACAAGCAAGTATCCCCTTCTCTGCTACATAGTCCCTCGGGCTATACCTTCCCTTCTAGTGCTCTTTAGGATGTGCATAGAATATTCACCAGCCACTCTTATCTTTTTGTGAGGTTCCTCTATTCACTAGGTTTATCAAGCACATTCGGCGTCTCTTCCACTCCTAAGTCTTGCATATAGTTTAGACCCAAACCAGGGAACACATAACAACAAAACACAAGGAAACATAGCAACATAGGGCTCCACTCAGGGTTCTGTACCACTCTGTAACAGAGGAGAAACAAGGTTTCACTTGTACACATGAGACCAGGGTTCCATACAGCTTTGTAACACAAAAACACACTATAGAAATGTGTAGCAATACTCTTCTATATATTTCTGCGTGAGGAGGAAGAAATTTGCATGAATTCGAGTAATTGAATCTTGCGTGAACGAGGGTAACAATGTTGAAAAAACCCCTCCCAACTCAGGGTAGTCGAATAACATCATCCATCGAATGGAATGGAAGAATGACCAAAGTGTTTTGGGCAGCTCCCGGGAATGACAGACTGATACACATTCACGTGATTACTTACTTCAGAAGTAATAATGTGGCTTCTCCTAGGCTACAGGTTTGCATAGACTGCAGGCTAGCTCAGTCACAAAAATTACTACCATGCCTCGCTTTGGCCAAGGAATTAACCGCCTCAATCACTCTTCTGGAAGACTTTAATGATTGAGTGCATAGGACAAAAAGGGTAGTTGAGAGATTATGTTTTCTCTCAATGACATATGGCCTCACCCTATGGATTGAGGTTAAATAACTTCCCTCCATATTCCTTGTGAAATCATGCCCACATCTCTTTCTTTGCAGTTCATATCTAGTTGTGGTATTTTATTAAATTGCATATTTACATGATATCTTCAAAATATACTGTGCCTGACTTAGCACTATAACCATCAGTTTCGATCTTGATCGTCAATACACAAAACACCAAATCAATGGCAGGGCATTGGCCTTGAGATCCTTATCGTGATTTACTAAAAATATTTACATTGTGTACAATTTTAATACCATGGGGTCAAAATTGGGGTGTTACATTCCCCTCCCCCCTCATTGGAACTATTCTCAATGCTCTACAAAATTGAACAAAAATGGATGTGCCAATTGCATGGTATCCTTTAGCTCCCATGTAGCCTCATTATGACCATAATGCTTCCATTGCACCTTTACCTATCCAACGTCTCGATTCCAGATACTGTGACCTTATTTTTGAGGATGCACAATGGCTCAATTTGGAACTCCCCCTTGGGTTCCACCTAAATCACATCCCACTTTATCACATGGTTAGGGTCATGTACATGTTTCTTAAGCAGTGAAACATTAAAAACATTATGAGCTCTAGTGCTAGTAGGTAATGCAAGTCTATATGCAAATGGACCTATTCTTTCAAGCACTTCAAAAGTCCCACAATATCTAGGTGACAACTTGGCACAACTTCCAAGCTTCAAGGAACTCTTCCTTGGCTTCACTCTAAGGTAAATATGTTCCCCAACACTTAACTCTATATGCACTCTATGCTTGTCTGCATAGCTTTTCTATCTATATTGGGCTGCTTTCAGGTTATGCCTGATCTTTGCAACCTCTTGCTCCATTTCCTTGAGGAATTCTGCACCAACTACAATCATGCTCACTGGATTATCCCAAGTCATAGGTGTCCTACACCTTCTTCTATACAAAACTTCATATGGAATCATTCCCAATGATGCTTGATGTTCATTATTATAGGAAAAATATACCAAGTGTAAATAATCCTCCCACTTGGTTGGTTTGTTCATTACATACATACGAAGCATGTCTTCAAGCACCTAATGCACTCTCTCTATTTGTCCATCAATCTAACGATGGTAGGCAGTGCTAAAGTTCAAATTTGTACCCAAATATGCAAACAAACCCTTCCAAAAATTAGAAGTCAACTTGGTATCTATGTCAAAAATTATTGCCTTAGGAAATCCATGCAATCTAAAAATCTCCTTCATGAATATTTTTGCAATGGGATTAGATTTATACATGGACTTAACTAGTGTAAAATGTGATGCCTTTGTCAACTTGTCCACCACAACCATAATGGAATCATGCTATCTCACAGTTATTGGCAATCCTGTAATAAAATCCATGGAAATGACTTCCCATTTCCATTCTAGGACTGGTAAAGGATGCAATAAACCTGTTGGGTGTTGATGATCAACCTTCACCTGCTGAAATTTCATGCATTTAGCAATATACTCAGCAAGTTCCTTTTTCATTTCTGGCCAAAAATACTTCTTTCTTGCTGTAGAAATTATTTTTTGATATCCTAGGTGACCAAAATATGGAGCTTTATGGATCTCATCCATAACAATTCTCCTCAATTATTCTACATTTGGAATATAAATTATGTTCTTATAAGTAATAAGTTCATCTTCTTCCAATTTATATCCCTCATACTTCTTTTCAAGGCTTTGCTGATGCAACTTGCCCTTTATCTGCACATACATTTCATCCTCAACAGTATGATTAATAATCTGTTGTCTCAAATCTGGTTGGCAAGTACTAAGCGATGCCACATGCATTTCATGCACCTTCCCACTGATTGCATTAGCCACTTTATTTTATTTTCCTTTTATGTGTTTGATTTCAAAATCAAACTCACAAAAAAACTCCAACCATCTAACTTTCCTAGCATTTAGAGTTGGATGATAAAACAAGTATTTCAGACCATAGTGGTATGTCCTTAGCTCAAATTTCCTTCCCATTAAGTAATTCCTCCACATCTTGAGAGCACGTACTATGGATGAAAGTTCTAAATCATGAGTAACATAGTTCTTCTCACGTACTTTCAAATTTCTTGAATCATATCATACCACATGGTTGTCTTGCATAAGAACTCGTCCAAGTCCTTGATTACATGCAAAAGTACACACCACAAAGTCTTTTTTGGGGTATGCAATCTTCAAAATTGGTGCACTTGTAAAAATATTCTTCAACTGCTAGAAGCTTTCTTCACATCTTGGTGTCCATTCAAACTTTATCCCCTTCTTTTGCAAAGAAGTGATTGAATGTGCGACCTTGGAGAATCCTTCAATGAACCTCCTATAGTATCTTGCAAGTCCCATAAAATACCTCACATATGTCACATTTGTTGGAGTCGACCAATTCATAATGGCCTCAATATTCTCAGGGTCCACAGATATTCCTTCATTTGAGATAATGTGACCCAAATAATGGATTTTATCTTTATAAAAGTCACATTTGCTCAAATTTGCATACAACTTATGCTCCCTTATAAATTACAATGTCATTCTCAAATTTTCTTGTTAGAAAATCAAACCATAGGAGAATCTAGGAGCATTAGTGAAGCTCACAAATCAAATTTGTTGCAAAACTGGCAAAAAACCACCAATTGAAAGATAAATTACACACACAATGTGAACTGGAACAAGATAATTTTAGACTATCTAACCATGAAACTTGTTATTACTAGGTATATAATACAACATAGGATTTTTGTGAGGCTTTGAAATCCAATTGTAGGCATATAAGTCAAAATTTCCAGAATGGCAACAAACCCCCCTAGGTGGGCCAATAATGCCCCAAATCACCCCAAACAACCACGAATTGATGTGTGGACATGGTTGATGTGTTGTGGGTCAATTATTACACCTTGGACTATGTGGGTGTGGACATCTGGGTGGTTTAGAGTCTCAATGCAACATTTAATGCACCAATTCAAGACAAAATTGGCCAAAATCCCACTTTAGCGCTCCAAGTCAACTTGCTTGTCCACATTCAATGAATGGGAGCACACCAAAAATCATGGGGGAACACATGTGGCTGGTTTACTGAGATTTAATTCTCATGTGGGTGTGAAATCCTCAATATGACTTGCCATTTGTCCAACTAAGCACCCCAAGTCCACCACATAGTGTATTAAAGCTAAAAAAACAATAAAATTGACTAAGTAGTGTAATTAGGTGCTAATGAGTGGATTAATATTCTAACACCCTCACTTAATCGAACAACTAAGTACAGCTCACAAAATTATGGATGAATTGACAACAATGGCTCAAGTCACCTTAAATACATAATTCAGAAATTACAATTTTATTTGTCCGTATGAATCGAGGAAAAGAAGGAAAACCTAATGGGACAAAACCTTCCCTAAAGAATGAACATAGGGTTTCACCTAAAATAAATAACATAAAATTACCATCCTTCACTCACCCCAACAAAATATCTTAGGTAGGTGAAGGTCTTCTTAGTGAAAGCCTTGGTAAAAATACCAGCAATTTTCTCCGTGGATGGGAAATACTGCAGTGAGATTACCCTGTCATGCACTAAACCCCGAATGTAATGCATGTGTATATAAATATTTTTTTGTCTTTATATCTGAATTGGATCAGTATATATTTTGATTGCACTTTGATTTTCCACCCAAATGTTGGTTGGAGAATCAATTGTGACACCAAATTCCGGGAGAATTCCCTGCAACCAAACACATTGTGTAGCAGCATTGACTGCTGCCCTGTACTCGGCCTCTGCTGATGAAAGTGAAATAGTGTGTTGTTTATTACTTGACCATAAAATAGAACCTTCAGAAAACATAAAAACAAAACCTGAAGTTGACTTCTTGTTAGTGGGATCTCCAGCCCAATATGAATCAGAAAATCCAGCTAGTTGAAGTGAGGAACTAGCTGTGTAGTGAACCCTGAAGTTCTTGGTTCCCTAGACATACTGAAGAATTGTTTTTGATGATATCCAATGGATCTCATGTGTATGGTGCATATTTATTTCTACAACACTTACAGCATAAGATAAATCAGGTCTTGTGCGAGTGAGGTAGAGCAAGCTGCCCACTAGTTGCCTTTAGAGTGTAAAATATACCAATGGAGAATTGCCAAATTCATGCATTTTAATACCAGAAAGAAAGGGAGACTTGGATTCCTTACATTCAGCCATGTTAAACTTCTTTAGAAGGTCTGAGGCATACTATGGTTGACTCAACTTTATTCCCCTTTCATTTTTCTCAATTTCCAATCCCAAAAATTGCCTTAGCAACCCTAGGTCTGTCATGGCAAATTCACTATGCAAATATGACTTGATTTGGCCAATTAAATTGGTGCAGCTGCCTGTAATGAGGATATTATAAACATAAATAACAATGACCTGAAAAACACCATCATGTTGCTGAAAATACACATTAGGGTCTGATTTTCATCTTTAGAAACCAATAGAGAGCCAAAAAGAATCCATTTTAGCATACCAAGCCCTGGGGGCTTGCTTGAGTCCATATAGTGATTTCTTCAACCTACCTACCAATGAAGGATCCTCTTAGAAAAATTTAGGCTGCTGCATATATATTTCCTCCTGTATCTCACCATGTAAGAAAGCACTCTTAACATCCATGTGGTGAACTTCCCAACCTTAACTAGTTGCCAGCGCTAGAACTAGTCTAATTGAGTCCATGTTTGGAATCGGTGCAAAGGTCTCTGTGTAATGAACACCATGGAACTGAGAATATCCCTTAAAAAATAATCTTGCCTTATTTTTCATATCATAACCATCAGCATCAATTTTGGTCCAGAAAACCCATTTGCATTGCACAACTTTCCTCTTGGGAAGAAGGGGAACCAATTCCCATGTATTGTTCTCTTGGAGGGGCTGAAATTATTCTTCCATTGCTGATATCCATGTTGGGTCATTAAAATATTGCTGACATGAATTAGGATCAGTAAAAAACAGCATATAACAGTGCTCAGCAAGATAAATATCACTTGCAAAGGAAGCTCTTCTAGTTTGTGATCTAGTCTTCCTAGGCTCATGGGGATTGCTTGCCAATTCCCCAGCTGTTTGTACATTTGTTTCAGCCAAATTGGGCCTATATGGTGAGTCATATTAAGAAATTTCATCTTCAGAAACACTTTTATCAGAAATATCAGAAAAAATATAGCATTTATCATCAGTTACATTTTCGAATGGTTGAGGAGAGGAGCATTCCCCCGGTGCAAGCTCGAAATCAGGAATTGGCTCTTCAAATTTCACACTTCTCTCAACAAATGTATTGAAAGTGGAGGTGTCAAAGAGCTTGTAAACTTTTATTTATTCACCATACCCAACCATGATGCACTCCTTGCTTTTTTATTGCAAGGATTTCCTATTTTTAGAGGGAATTCTAGCCCATGCTCTAGTCCCAAAAATTCTGAAATTTGAGACATTTGTATTTTGACCAAACCGTGCCTCGTAAGGTGTCATTCCTTTTACTGATCTGTGAAAGGATTTGTTTTGTATGTGAGCAGCACAACTAATGGATTTATCCCATATATTGGGACTTTATCCCTTGCTTTTATCATGCAAGTGGCCATCTCCTTGAGTGACCTGTTCTTCCTCTCAGCCACACCATTTTGTTGTGGTGTGTAGGGAGTTGAGTGTTGCATTTGGATGCCACTCTCCTCACAAAGTTGAGGTAGGTTATTATTCACATAATCCTTTTAGTTATCATTCCTAATGACTTTAATATTATTCCCACTCTGATTTTCTACCAATGCCTTCCAAGTCTTCAAGTGTTCAAACACCTCAGACTTCAATTTAAGGAAGTACACCCAACAAAATCTAGAGTAATCATCTATGACAGTAAGTACATACCTTGATCCACCATACGATGGAGTGGGAAATGGACCAATCAAGTATGAATTCACTAAACCAAGTGGTTGGGTTTCTCTCCTTTCTTTCCCCTTCTCATAGCTTTGCTCAGGATGCTTCCTAACTACGCAGCCAATGCATGCTCCATTTGATGATCTAATTTGTGGAAGACCTTCCACCATCTCATCTCTGTGTAGTGCTTGCAAGTACTTGTATTTCATGTGACCAAACCTCTAATGCCATATCTTCTAAACCTCATTGGCACATGAGAGAAGTGCTTGGTCATTGGAAGTGGGGAGAAAGTTAGAGAACTTGTACATCCTCTCATAGTGGTCTGCATAGACAATTGCAATGACTTGGTTTGTTGAGATCTCTGCAATATCTACTGTGTCTAGAGTGAAGGTCACTCTCTTTGGCTCTCCTATTTGGGTCATTTTATAAATTTACAACAAATCTACTGCAATATCTAGTACATACAATACTTCACTGAAGAATCCATTATCTAAATCAATCCTCCCAATCCTCTTGGTTTGGAGTTCTGAATCATCCCCCATTCGAACTGTTGGTACATCATTTTAACTCATGGAGGAAAAGAGATATTTCTTGGATACCATATTCCTAGGAGCCCCTAAATCAATGAAAAAATATGAAGAGTTAGAAGTACCTGCTACCAAAGCATGACATTTCTCCTTGCTCTCATTTGAACTGGAGTTGCCATCCTTCTTCCTTGCGCTGTCAGGGACTGGAATGTTGTTCCCCTCTAGTAGTTGCGCCATGATGTCAATGGTATTTTTCATGCATGAGCTCTATGGATGCCATCCCTTATGGCAGTAGGTTCATTTGGCCTTCTCTTTTCCCTTCTTTTCCTTCTCCTTGGAAGGATTTGAACTTGCATCACTGGATTTGGGTTTTTTTGGGTTTTTCTTCTTCTCTGGAAGCTTCAAATTCTTACACTTGGGATTTCCATTTAAGGAATTCAAAACTCCCACTGCTAGTGCTTGATCCTTGGTATTTATGGTGCCCATTTGGATAAGTTTGTCTTACTCCTGAGTGATTGACTCCATGAAATTTTCTAGGCTGGGCATTTTCCAGTTTCAAAGTGGAATGTACTCACAAAAACTAAGAACTATGGCCTCAACTTTGAAAGTATAGACAAGATCAATTGGTACTCTTTCTTTCCAATGCCACACTACTTCAAATGCAACATAAGTGACTTAAAATTGGTGAAGAATTCCTGGATTGTGTCATAGTGCGCTGGGCTCAAGTTGATAAGCTCATTCTTAAGCTGGTGACCACGTAGCTCATCACTTTTCCAAAATAGAGTCTCTATTTTTACCCATGCCTCATTGGGTTTTGTCAAACTGTCAATGTGGAACAATATCTCTCTTGAGATGCTCATACATAGCAATCCAAATGCCTCATCCAATTTGTTGAAGTACTTTGGCTTTCTCAACTGCAGAATTTGGTTCCACCTCAGTTCCCATGGTAACTCTATAAATCCTTTTGGCCCTCAACTGAATCACCATATCTTCCTTCCAATAAAATAAATTGAAAGGTTTTAGCATGATGTGGGTAGCCTCCATTTCTTCCTGCACTAATGATGAAGAAATTGTTGGATGTTCCGCAAAAACACAATTCGATTTTATCTGGAACTCCACTAAAAATGCACCTCAAATCACTATGGATTGATCTGGAACTCAAAAATATCCAATAGGATCTAATACCATGTGATAAAATTGAACCACAATAGAATCTAGGAGCATTATTGAAGCTCACAAATCAAATTTGGTTCAAAACTGGAAAAAACCCATCAATTGGAAGACAAATTACACACACAATGTGAACTGGAACAAGATAATTTCGGATTGTCTAACCATGAAACTTGTTATTATCAGGTATATAATACAAAATAGGATTTTCATGAGGCTTTGGAAGCCAATTGTGAGCATATAAGTCAAAATTGCCAAAATGGCATCAAAACCCCCTAGGTGGGTCAATCATGTCCCAAATCACCCCAAACAACCACGAATTAATGAGTGGACATGGATGATGTGTTGAGGGTCAATTATTACACCTTGTATAGAATGGGTCTGGAAATATGGGTGGTTTAGAGTCTCAATGCACCATTTAATGCACCAAATCAAGCCAAAATTGGCCAAAATCCCACTCTAGTGCTCCAAGTCAACTTTCCTATCCACATTCAATGAATGGGAGAACACCAGGAATGATGGGGGTGCACATGTGGCTGGTTGAGTGATATGGAATGCTCATGTGGGTGTTAAATCCTCAATATGACTTGGCATTTGTCCAACTAAGCACCCCTAGTCCACCACATAGTGTATTAAAGCTAAAAAAGAAATAAACTTGACTAAGTAGTGTAATTAGGTGGTAATGATTGGATTAATTTTCTAACAGTTCTTCATGCTCTTCTTCATTCTTATAATAAATAATAATATCATCTAAAAATACAAGAACAAACTTGTCCAAATACTTGTTGAAACCACTATTCGTGAGACACATGAATGTAGCTGGTGCATTTGTGAGACCAAATGGTACCACCACAAACTCATAATGTCCATACCTTATTCTGAAGGTTGTCTTATGAATATCTTCCTCTTTGAATATTACCTTATGGTAACCAGACCTCAAGTCAATCTTTGAAAATACCTTTGCTCCACTCATTTGATAAAAAATGTCATCAATTCAAGGTAAATGGTATTTATTCTTCACAGTGACTTTGTTCAACTATCTGTATTCAATACATAACTTGAGTGTACCATATTTCTTCTTCATAAATAGAACCGATGCTCCCCATGGGGACACACTTGGCCTGATATATTTCTTCTCCAATAATTGTTGCAACTACATCTTCATCTCTAGCAATTCTGGTGTGCTCATCCTATAGGGTGTCTTGGACACTGGTGTTGCGCCAAGCACAAGGTCAACTATAAAATCAATGTCTCTCTTTGGAGGAAGTACTGGAATCTCATTAGAAAAAACATCCCCCAATTTTTGACACACATGAAATTCCTCCAACCTAGGAGTTTTATTCTCCATTGCCTCCAAAACATGGGCTACATACAATCTACATCCTTTCCTACATAAATTATTCAGGTGCATTGCTGAAATCTGCCTAACAGAAATCACCTTTGGAATGTCTCTTACAACCCTTGGGTTTCTTTCTTCATCCATGCATTTAAATGTCTTGTTGTAACAGTCAAGATTAACTCAGTGCACTTCTAACCAGTCCATTCCAATGAGAATATCATAAGAACCAAGAGGTAGAATAGTCTGCACAAGTGACTAACCCATCCATGACTAATGGACATATTTCTATCACTACACTAAATTTTCTCTTGGTTCCAGTGGCTAGTTGAACTAACCATGATTTGTTATGCTTTAATTTCTTAAAAGCACAAATCTCAACAATTCTAGGGGTAGTATAACTATGAGTAGATCCAAGGTCAATCAAAATAGAAACATATTGCTCAGCAATCTTACCTTCAACTTCAACCATAGTTTATTGATGATCTTCTTGGTGTTCCTCTAGGGATGCATAAATTCTAGGGATGATCCTTGCTACTTGACTCACTATTTCATCTCCTCAGATGTTGTGAGCTTGCCTTACATACCCATTCTCATTCGGATAGTTCCTGTGCATATGGTTTACTCCACATCCCCAACATTGGAGTGGTTCTTTTGGATCCTTTGGATCTCTTGGCCTGTCTCCCACCATTCTGGATGGCTTAGTCACAGCTTGTGATGGTTGCCTTTGCTAATTTCAGAAATGAGAGGGTTTGAAACCTTTCTTCCTTTGGTCAAACTTCTCATTCTTCTTGTCCTTCCATGCCTTATGGTAATTAGGTTTTCCTTTGTTTTGATCATAGCAATACTTTTCCTTCCTTATTGCCTCTTCTAGAGTGTGAGGTTCATCAACCTCAATCCTATATTTATACAATTGAGGTATCCCACTTAGAAAATGCTAAATTTTCACTTTATCATCTCTAATATACCCGATATACCTCAGCATTTCCAAGAATTTATTTGCATATTCTTCCATGTTCAACTGTCCCAATTTTAGCTCATGGAACTCTTTGATATTATCATCATAGTACCTATCAGAGAGGTACTTCTACTTGAAATATTCCTTGAACTGTTTCCACACAATCTTTCTGTCATTGATCTTCTTCACTTTCCTAAGGTGCTCCCACCATATCGATGCTCTTCCATTCAAATTGAAGATGGATACCCTTTCCTTCACATTCCCTGAGTAGTCTTGGACTTGGAAGTAATTTTTTATCCCAAGAAGCCAAGATTCACCTTCTTAACTGGATTTTACCTCACCATTAAAGGTAGGACACCTTGCCTTCTTAAATTGGTCACGTGAACTGTTCCAGTAACACCTCTTTCTCTTATTCCTATGGGATGAAGATATTGAACCCCCAATTGATTCTTCAGAGTCATAGGATTCACTTGAAGACATTTCTAGAGCATGTGTTCTAACTCTAGAAACTCTCCTTGAGGTCTTGCGGGAATTTCTTCTTGCATTATTCCCACTCCCTTCTAGATTTGTTGTTCGATGCCCAAATTTCATCTTCCTTTGGATGTATTTCAAACTCTAAAATCTAGATGTGTTCAACTAATTCTACTCTTCCTCAAATCTAATCATACTCTCATTGTCTTCTATGCAACTTTGTAATCCCACACTTAGCCTTCTCATGGCGGCTGCAATATCTAGGGGAGACTCTTGATATATTCTTCCATTGGATTATGTTTCAGCATTCCCAACTTGACTGTTTTCTCCCATGGCATCTGCCTCAAGCTCATAGGGATCCTATGCATTATTCATGCTATTGATTCTCATGGCCAAGCCAAAACTAACTTTTCCAACTACACTATGACTCTGCAAAATGTGTTAATAAACACCATTGTTAGTTGTGTGACAATCTCAGAAATTTATAACTTACTTGCTGACTATTCACTATAGTTTCTCTCTGTAAAAGAATATTCATCTTAGCCCATTAAGGCCCAATGTTGAAACCAATAGCTCTAAAAACTATTCACTTGGCCCATCTAGGCCCAATGTTGTAACCAATAGCTATAATACCACGATGTAGTGTCCCATCCCCTCTACATCAACATCTAAGGGAGGAACACAACTTTATCGCTCGCTCTGATACCACGTTGTAGTGTCCCCTCCCCTCTGCATCAACAAATAATGGAGGAACGCGACTTTAATTCTCACTTTGATACCACACTGCATGTACCTAAGTGCCTATACACCTAACTAATATGCGTAATAATTTAAAACTTATTATTTCTTTCTCTTTGAACACAGTCATGGGTCACGTTCATCCTTTAACATTCATGTTTAACCATAAACACCACTATAGAAGTCATTCTGTAATGGAAAAATCAATTATGCAACTAGAAAAGTAATTTCCACACTGAAACTAACTTTTATGAATTTCACCTTCCCGCTTTCGATTTCCAACTTTGGGTAGCGGAAATCCTGAAATGCGATATGCTCAATGGTCACTTTTTCGCTTTCTAAATTCTGACCTTCTGACTTTGAGTAGCAAAAATCCATGAATTTACTACTTTATCTTTTCGTTTCCCTCTTTCCGGCTTCTGACTTTCTGCTTTCTGACTTCCGAATTTCGACTTCTGACTTCGAAAATCCTTGAAATGACTACCTTGTATTTCGGTTTCCCTCTTTTTGAATTTCGACTTTCCTGTTTCCGCTGGCCGACTTCGGGATGCAGAAAACCAGATTTTTTCCTTATCCTTTTCCTGTTCTTCCAATTTATCCTTCCGACTTCCTCCTTCCGCAACAGGCTCAGGGTGCAAAAATCTACTCTTGACCTTGTCTTTTTCCCCCATTTTCCTCCTTTTGACTTCCAACTTCTGCCTTCCGCAGGCGGCTCCCGGACTGCGGAAAAACAGATCTTACCTTAAGATAGCCTCATTTTGAATCTTTGGCAAGGTATCCAACCTCCATGATCATAAGCAAAATCTAGTGGAAAATACAAGGCATATACATATGCAAAATGTAGGGACATTTAACAACACTAAACTCTACTTAAATCTTTAATAAGCATTCAACATATTTAGTACATTCATAAGCATATTCATTGGAGAAATAATACAACATAGAATACTTATCTTAAAGATGAACCTATCCTACAACTAGATATGTTGCTGCAATGTTCCACCCAATGATAGGCCAATTGTGTTCATCAATTTCTCAACACAACTTCCACACCCGAGCTGGGTGTGATTTCCACAAGGAAACAGGGAACAACTGTGTGTTGTGAAGATTGATATTCCAGATTCAGAGATGTTATTCAGTCGTGTTTGTACCCCAGTTTTATTGTACACTCATTCCCATACTTTTCCCACAAGAAATTTTTTTGGATGTTTGTTGGTCAACAGTTTTGTGGACCCATGGTATTGGGTTATTTGTAGTATTTTCCCCTGGTATATCCCCTATAAAAGAAAAGCATTGTAATATGGTTGTTGAGGGTATTATATTGTATTGTAAACAATCTCCGTGATTGTGTGAGAGATAATGTGAGAGTGTGAAGAGGAAGTGTAACAGAGTTGTTGCAGAGCTTTTTCCTCAATGTAACGTCCCCAACCCTCTGATTGATGAAGAGGATGCTACCAAACCATCAAAAACCTCCAGGAAAATAGCCCCATGAACATGAACATACATAAGATGCTGAAATAAAATTCTTAAAAAATAAAACATGCTAAGATGCATAGTCATTCACATACACAGCGGAAGCAAACATACATTCAGGCATTCAACATGCTCATCATAGTTCATTAGACATCAAATATAATTGTAGAGATGAAATAGACAAGGATACTTATCTCATAAAGAAATTGTCCCACAACCAGCTACGTCACTACAATGTTCCACCCAACCATAGGCCAGCATGCTCATCAATCTCTCAACAACACTACCACCCTCGAGTTGGGCATGATTCCCCAAGGAATAAGGGACTAAGCAGGCTTACACATAGCCAAGGTACACCAATTAGCCAAGCCCACACAGTAGGGTTTATCAGGCTATCAAGGAGATGGGAGAAGCTAAATGCTAAGATGGTGAGCTCATGCAAGAGCTAAGGATGCCTACACTAGAGCTATCTTGACCTCTAAGACACCCACACACACCCGACACTAGGAATCAGTCCCTTCTCTGCTTCACAGTCCCTCAGGCCCTGACTTCCCTTGCCAGTGCTCTTCCAGGGTTGTGGAGAAGAAAGACAACCATTTAACTCTGTCTGTGTGGCTCCCCAAACCTAGGTTTCTCAAGCATACTCGGCCTTCAATCCCACTCCACATAGTCCGAAAACCAACCACTGCATACCTGCAGTAAAGCAATCAGTTCACAGCTCTGTGATGAAAATAAAGACAACAAGGTGACAACCCAAATGAAATGGTGAACACAAGTCAAGTCAAACAGGACGATTCAGAGTTTTTCTTGGCCCTAGCATGGTTAAAACAAATCAGTAGCAACCCCAAAATATTTTGCACACACAACAACCCAAAACTAGGGGAAGAACAACATCCACGCTCTTACCATTGTAGCAACGGGAGAAACACAACTCACAACAAATCCCCAATCAGAGGTGAAGGTCCAATTTTTAGCCTGGACAAGGGAAACATAGTCCCACCCTGTGCGTGAGATAAAATAGTACTCCCTACATGAAAGGGAAAACTTACACAGACTACCTTCAGCAAAAGGTGGAGAGAGGACCGACTTCCTGTGTGAGGGAAAACAGAAGCGATGGGGAGAGTGGACAGAACAATCTGGCATCCCAAACGACGCATGATAAAAACCATTCCCAGCCCGTGCGTGTGACTAAACCAACTGGTGGAGAGTGCGTGGGGGAAATCCTGACACCCACCACTACCCAGCATTAACTGCCCTTAACTAAAACAAGAGTTTAAGTGGTGGATCGACACGTGGCTTTTCCCCATGGGTTAGACAATCCCCCCCTTAATCTTAGGAAATCATGCCCTTTTCATTTAACGTTGCACTATTGTAGATGGCTATAGGTTCATTTTAATTAATGTGCATATTTACATGATGCCAAAACTATTATGTGTCGGATAGCACGATATACCGTCGGTAATGATCCCAATTGCTGAAACATAACACAACCAAATTGATGGTGGGGCTTTTGCCTTTAGCTCCACACCACGATTAATTACAATATATACATCATGTACCTTTTAATGCATCTGGGGTCAAAACCGGGGGTATTACACTCAAAGATGTATTGATATTAATGTCTGATTTCCTTTGAATGATCGTCTTGGGATCCTTTCTTTTTTGTATTTGTGACATTTGAGGAAATGAACTGATACGAGTTACAGATTCCCTAGGTGAATTGTCAGATCGTATCTGTAGTGGTCCATCCCAGATCTATTTTTATCGAAGCTCTGAGATCATTTTGTGGGACGATTCGTCTCAATTGTTTCTTAGTATGTCAATATTTTCACAAGTCCACATAAGTCTTCTATGAATATTCATTTTGACCATGTCATTGGTCAATATTGACGATTATAATTAGGATGTCGATAAGGTGTAGGTGTTGTTTGTTCTTCTTTCTTTTGGACTGTGGCAAGGACCATCTTCACTTCCTCGATTTGATTTTTTAGGTGTATTTTCCTGGATTTGTGCTTCTTGGTTCTCCAGTAGTTTGTTATGATTCTGAATCTTTTTTATTCTTTCATCTTGCGACATTTTTTCAATTTCTAAATCCTTGATCGGATTCTGTAGTTCTTGATTACGATTATTTAGAAACTGGTTTTCTTCTTACTTTTCCAATATTTTTCCTTCAAGGTCTTCATCGGAGTGTTCCCTCTTGCTACTGTTTTTCAAATTTTTTTATCTTTGTAATTAGTGTTTTGTTATGATTTTGTAGTTGAAAAATATCTTTGGTATTGCTTGATAATACCTTGATTTTTTTCAATTCCAACTTATGTGTCTTCTTACTGTCATCATGTTGTTGTTGGAGTCTTTCTTTTTGTTGTTGATGATGACGTAATTCTGTTTCCTGATTTCCTGACTTTTCATGTACTTGTGCCAATTCATCTTTTTTGTCGATGACGACTTTGTTAAGATGACTAATTTCTTCTTCCAATTCGATAATATTCCTATATGGATGTTCTTCGACTTTTTTTTACTTTAAGATCTGGTCATCAAGTTAATGATGCCTTCTAGACGTGATATTTTCTCATCTTTATCTGCTAGCCTTTCTATGAGTTTTCTTTTACTATCTTCCAAAAATCCAATATTCATTTCCAAGGTAGTAATCCTTAGTTTATGTTTGTCGATTTTGAATAGTAGATTATTCTTGGCGATTTCACATTGGTTTAGCTCATTCGAAACTACCCGTAACTATGATTGTAATTTTGGTATCATAGTTTCCATGACTTCTTGAATTCCAATTTTTTGAATTGGTCTTCTTGTTTGATAGCAGATTTCGGTTGATTGTCTAGCCTTCTTTTCTTTCGCTTTTTCAATGATAGAAGATCTTCCCCCTTTTTTTATTTTAATTAATAATAAATATTAATTATTTAATTAATATTATTATTGTTTATATATATATATATATATATAAACTATATAATATTTGACTTTTTATTAATTTTTTTTTTTGTGTGTTGCAGGTTGTGGAGATGGCGTGACAGAGCGGGTAGGGAGTAAGTGGGAAGGACAAGAGAGAGAAATGGGAATGACAACACGGTGAAGAGGAAGACTGACGGATGAGAAGGACAATGAGGGTGGACGCGGAGCTGGACGGTGCAAAGGGTGGACGATGGGAAGGTGTTGAGGATGTGCATGTGGTGAGAGGGAATGAGCAGAGGTGGGAATGTGCAGAAGGGAGTGCGCATAATGGTGGGGAAATGCGTAGGGGAAGAGGGAGCGCAGTGTAGTGGAGCGGGTGGGAGGCGGTGCAGTGGAGAGGATGGGGAAAACAGTGCGGTGGAGGTGGAGAACATGATAAGGTGGAGGCTAGTGCGGTGGTGGCCGAGGTGGCATGAGGTGGAAGAAGTGGAGATGGAGGACGAAGTAGGTGGATGGGGATGTAGGATGAGGGCGACGATGGAGGGGGGATGGAGGATAGTGGTGACAATGGAGGGAGGTGGAGGGGAATGGAGGATGGGGGCGATGGTAGCAGCATGGAGCAACGGGGATAGGGGATAGAAGAGGGGGGGCGATGGTAGCAGCATGGAGCGGCGGAAAGAGGGAATGGAGCAGCAAAGGGTGGAGAAGGATGGTTTTAGCAGTGGTGGTTGTGGGGGATATGGAAGGACTATGCAGGTGGAAGACTAAGGGATGGAGGAAGGCGTGAGGGTGAGGTTGGAGCCATAGCAATGGAGGTATGCTGGGGTGGTGATTGGGAATGGGAACGAGTGCTGAATGTGGAGGTGGGGAGTATTGGTATCCGTGAAGTGTGATTGGGAGTGGAAGCATGAAGGGTGATTGGGATCTTGGGGAAGGAGATGTCAAAATGGCCAAAATCCAAGACTGGTCAAAAACCAAGTGCACAGAGAAACTTTGAGGTGGGTGGCCAAGGGCTCGATCACAGACTGCCAGGAGGCTCTGACACCACTGAAAGGAGAAATTTCCTTCAATAATGGAATAACCAATACAAGTAACGTATAAATTCCATAAAGGGCAAGTGATGTAAAATAAGATGTATGATAGATGATAGATTACAATTTGTAGCTACCCTTATATATTGTGTGGACAACCACGAATGAAGGTCCACGTCCCTTAACCTAGTATTACATATCACTAGTTAATATTTAATGTATTTATTATTATTGTTACATTCTATCCCTTCATCTTTCGAGACGCTAATACAAGGACATGAAATTTTTGTGTGGGCGTAGCTCATCTATTGGGTGAGCCACGTTATATTTTTGTCTCTCTGTAATCTGTTAAATGTGTTTTTGCATCTTGTTTAATGATTTAACTGTATATCTGTTATTTCTCTGCGGTCTTGTTTCTAACTATTGGTATCAGAGAAAAAAGGTTATTTGGTTGGTAAACTTGTAGGAAAGAAGGGTTCCTTGTTTGAGTGGGAGCAATGGCAGAAGAGGGAAAGTTTAGGGTTGAGAAATTCAACCTCCAAACCTATCAGTTATGGAATATGCAAATGGAGGATTATCTGTACCAGAAGGATCTGTACATGTCGTTGGGAGAAAAAGAAAAACAGTCGGTGGTTATGAAGGATGAATAATGGGAGGTTCTTGACAGAAAGGAACCGGGAACAATACAACTGTGCCTAGCTTCGTCGGTGGATTTGAATATTTCAAAAGAAAAAACAACAGAGAGTGTGATGAGTACATTGGAGAAACTCTGCAAAAAACCCTCGGCTTCCAATAAGGTATTTTTAATGAAACATTTATTTAATATGAATATGTCGGAAGGTGGCTCTATTGTTGACCGTTTAAATTAGTTTAATACACTTACGAGTTAGTTAAGTTCTGTAAACATATTTAATGATGAGGTTAGGGCTATTCTAATCTTTTGTTCAATGCCAAAAAGCTGGAATAGCTTGGTCATGGTTGTAAGTAACTCTGTCCCTAGTTCAAACACTCTTTAATTCTGATGATGTTGTTGGTGTTATTCTTAGCAAGGAAATGCAAAGAAAAAGAACAGGTGAGACATCAGGTAATGCGTTGACCATGGAGAGAAAAGGGAGAATAAAGGAGAGAGGAAGGAGCCCAGGAAATCACAACAAGTCTAGAAAGGGCAGACTCAAGTCCAGATTTGGAAAAATAGAGTGTTGGAATTGTGGTAAGAAAGGACATCTGAAGAAATACTACAGAGCACCAAAGAAGAAAGGTGAGAGGCACCAAGAGACTAATCAGGAAGTGAATGTAGCAGGTGATATGTTACAAGATGCTTTGATGCATGCATTAGATAATACTAGCGATTACTAGGCAGTAGATTCAGGGGATTCATGTCATACTACACCCCATAGGAAATTCTTTGATGATTATGTTCAAGGTGTTTTTGGACATGTTTTATTGGGGGATGATGAACCATGTAAAATTGTTGGAAAGGGTAAGGTCCGGATTAAGTTAAATAATGGAAGGGAATGGATGCTAAAATATGTAAGGCATATTCCTACTATGAAAAGAAATATGATCTAAACAGGGCAGTTGGGAGATAGCGGTTGTTTGTCTACGTTTGGAGAAACGTGGTGGAATATCACTAAAGGATCACTGGTAATAGAAAAAGTAGATAGGGTGGGTATGTTATATTTATGTCCTCATAATACTGATTATTCTATCTCTGTAGCTTCCACATAAATAGGTGCAACGTTGTGGCATCGTAGGCTTGGCCACATGAGTGAGAAGGGGATGCATATTATCCACTCAAGGAAACTACTTCCATATCTGAAGCAAGTAAGTTTGGAATTTTGTGAGAACTATGTTTATGGAAAATAGAAGAGAGTTAGATTTCTCAGGGTTGGGAAACAAAAGAAGAGTGAAAAGTTATGTTGTCCATATAGATGTATGGGTACCAACTTAGGTACAATCTCTTGGTGGCTCTCATTATTATGTTACTTTTATTAATGATGCAATTAGAAAAACTTGGGTTTATTGCATTAGATAGAAATCTGATGTGTTTGATACTTTTAAGAAGTGGAAAGATTTGGATGAGAATTAGACGGGAAAAAGGTTGAAATGTCTCAGATTTGATAATAGAGGGGAATATTGTAGCAAGGAGTTTAACAGTTACTGTTCACACAATGGGATCCGCAGAGAGAAGACAGTCCCTAGAACATCACAAGAAAATGATGTGTTAGAAAGGATGAACACAACAATCATGGAGCATGCAAGGTGTATGAGATTGCATGCAAGGTTGCCCTTACATTTTTGGGTTGATTTTGTAAACATTGTTGTTTATTTAATAAACAGAGGGCCTTCAAGTGCTTTGGATAGTGGGATTCCAGAAGAGGCATGGACAGGTAAACACGTAAAATACTCATTTATGAGAAATTTTGGTTATGAAGCATTTGTCCATGTTGATAAATATGATAGAACAAATCTTGAAGCTAAATCCAAGAAATGTACCTTTATTGGATACGGGGTTGATGATTTTGGTTATCGCTTATGGGATTTTGAAAATTACAAAATCGTTAGGATTAGAGATGTAGTATTCGATGAAAAGGTTATGTACAAAGATCAATTGTAGGGAAATAAAGTGGAAAAGGAAAACACTGAGTACACAGTGCTTGATGAAATCAAAGAAAATTAAGTTCTAAAGGCACCCAAAAATTCAAGAACAACAGTATGTACCTGAAACTCCTGGAACTGTAACAAAATCTACCAGGTTAAGTAGACCCCCTCAACGATTCTCACTTTCACTGCATTATTTATTGATGACTGATTCTAGTGAACTAGAATGTTATGAAGAGGAAATGCAAGTAGAAACTAGAGAGAAGTGGGAGGAAGGCATGAATGAGGAGATGGACTCATTGGTAAGAAACCAGAATTGGGATTTGGTTAAGTTTCCTGTAGAAAAAAAGGGCATCACAAAATAAATGGGTTTACAAGTTGAAGGAAGAACATGGAGGAAAAAAGTGGTACAAGGCTAGACTTGTTGTAAAGGGTTTTTCACAAAAGAAAGGTATAGAGTTTGATGAAATATTTTCTCCTGTTTTTAAAATGACTTCAATTAGAACCATTTTAAGTCTAGTGGCGGTAGAAGATTTGCATCTTGAACAATTAGATGTAAAAACAACCTTTCTCCATGGGGATTTTGAGGAAGAGATTTATATGGAGAAGCCATAGGGGTATGTGGTCAAAGGGAAGGATAATTTGGTTTGCAGGTTGAAGAAGAGCTTGTATGGCCTAAAGCAAGATCCAAGGTAGTGGTATTTAAAATTTGATAATATTATGGTAGAACAAGGTTATGATAGATGTCATTCTGACCACTGTGTTAATTTCAAGAGGCTAGATAACGGAAGATATATTGTCTTGATATTGTATCTGGATGACATGTTTATTGCAGGGTCTAACAAGCAAGATATAGATGTGCTCAAAATAAAACTATCTAGTACACCTTCAGCCAACCATTTCAAACTAAGTAAATAGATGTGTCCAAAGACACTAGAAGAGATAGATTACATGTCCAGGATTCCCTATTCATTAGATGTTGGAAGATTGATGTATGCCATGGTATGCACAAGACCAGATATTTCATATACAGTGGGGGTTGTGAACAGGTATATGAATAATCCAGGTAAAGAGAATTGGAAAGCAGTATAGTGGATTCTCAGGTATTTGAGAGGTACCACTTGTCATGCATTATGTTTTGGAGGTTTAGACACTGTTCTACATGGATATGTTGATGCATATATGGCTGGTGATAAAAAAAATAGGAGGAGCACCATAGGGTATGTGTTTACTGTGGGTAAAAAAACAGTAAGTTGGATCTCAAAACTACAACAGGTTGTTTCACTTTCAACAATGGAAACAAGGTATGTTGCTGCTACAGAGGCTAGTAAGGAGATGATTTGGTTGTAGAGGTTCATGGAGGAATTGGGTAATAAGCAGGATAATAGAAGGTTGTATAGTGACAGCCAGAGTGCCATTCATCTTGCAAGGAAATCAGCCTTTCATTTGAATACTAAACACATACATCTCAAGTACCACTTCATAAGATCTATTCTATATGAATAACTCTTAAAACTGGAAAAGATACATATTGGCCAGAATCCTACAAACATGTTGACAAAGGGAGTACCCAGAGAGAAACTGAGTTCCTTCTTGGTTTCTGTTGGCCTTCAAGCATGAAGGTGAAAATAAGAAATTAGACAAGTTCAAGGTCCAGAGCATAGTCCAACAATTGTAGCAATGATGGAGTTGTTGTTATCAGTCTTCAAGTGGGAGATTGTTGGCTGTGGAGCCTGATCTTCTAGATTCAGAGATGTTATTTAGTCATTTTTGTACCCCAAGTTTAGTGTACACCCATTCCCCAACTTTGGGGTTCTAGGGAGAAGCACCTGAGAAATTTTTTGGGATGTTTATTGGCCAAGAATTTTGTGGACCCATGGTATTGGGTTAACTATAGTATTTTCCCATGGTATTTCCCCTATAAAATAAAAGGATTGTAATATGGCTATTGAGGGTATTGGATTGTATTGTAAACAATCTCTATGATTGTGTGAGAGAAATTGTGAGGGTGTGAAGAGGAAGTGCAGCATAGTTGTTGCAGGTTGTATCCCTTAATTTTTATGGACGCTAATACAACAACTGGCAATTTTTGTGTGGATGTAGCACATCTCTTGGGTGAACAATGTTATATCTGTGTCTCTCTGTAATGTGTTAAATGTGTTTTTCCATCTTCTTTAATAATTTAATTGTATATATGTTATTGCTCCGCGGTCCTGTTTCTAACAACAACAAGCTCACACATAGCTAGAACATATCAACCACGATCAAGAAAACCTACAGTTGGGTTTATTAGTCTATCCAGCCAAGCCAATACACAATTGGGTTTATCAGGATGCATACAACAAGCCAATACACTACTGGGTTTATCAGTATACTCAGCCAAGCCAGCTAACAGTTGGTTTTATCATACTGCAGGCAGTTAAACCAACATTCACATTGAGGACCAGCCAATCCAACTAATAGATGGGTTTATCAAGATACTCATCCAATCCATCTCACTTCTGGGTTTATCAGGATACTCAGCTAAGCCAACTAACACTTGGGTTTATCAGGATGTCCATCCAGGGATCACACATGGCCAAATTCACATCAAGACACAACTAAGCTAGCTCACCATTGGGTTTATCAGGTTTCTCAACCAATCCAATATAATATTGGGTTTATCAGGATTCCCAACCAAGCCAATATACCATTGGGTTTATCAGGTTGTCATCCAAGGCAATCTAATTTTGGGTTTATCAGGTTGTTAAGGCAGTGGAAAGGTAGAATGGTTAAGCTAGTGGCTCATTCACATATCTAGGGACACCTCCACAAGATCTATCTGGCCTGACATCCACAATACCTACACACCCAACACAAGAAAGTATCATCTTCTCTAGTACACATTCACTCGGACTATAACTTCCCTTCCATTTCTCTTTAGTATGTGCATAGAAGATTCACCATCCACTCTTATATTTTTGTGAGGTTCCTCTCTTCTCTAGGTTTATCAAGCCCATTCAATGTCTCTTACATTCAAATGTCTTGCATACAGTTCAGACCCAAACTAGGGAACACATAACAACAAACGAAAAGGAGACACAACAACACAGGGCTCCACTCACTCTGTAACATAGACAATCATGGTTCCATACCACTTTGTAACACAGGATAACAAGGTTTCACTTCTACATAAGAGACACAGGTTCCATACCACTCTGTAACACAGAAAAATACTATAGAAACATGTAGCAATACTCTGCTAGCTCTCGCTTCGCCAGGAGGAAGAACTATGCCTGAATCCGAGTAATCAAATCTCTTGTGAATGACGATAACACTATTGAACAACCCCCTCCTGACTCAAGATATTCAAATAACATCATCCATTTAATGGAATGGAATAATAACCAAAAACATTATGGGAAACTCCCAAAAATGGCGGACTGGCACGCATTCACGTGATTACTTGGTTCAGAAGAAATAATGTGGCTTCCCCCAGGATGCAAGTTTGCTCAGACTGCAGGATGGCTCAGTCACGAAATCGAATTCCATGCCTCGCTTTGCCCAAGGTATTAAATTTATCAACTTCTCTTCTGGAAGACTTGAATGATTGAGTGCAGAGGACAAAATGAGTAGTTGAGAGCTTATGGTTTCTCTCAATGACATCTGGCCTTACCTTATGGCTCAAGGGTTCAAATAAATCCCCTCCCCGTTCCTTCAAGAAATCATTCCCCCATCTCTTTCGTTGTAGTGCATAGCTAGTTGTGGCATTTTATTAAATTGCATATTTACATTATATATTCAAAATATATTGTGCCTGACTTAGCACTATAACCATCGATGTCGATCTTGATCGTCGATACAAAAAACACCAAATCAATGGAAGGGCCTTGGCCTTGAGCTCCTTGCCATGATTTAATAACAATATTTACATCATGTACAATTCTAATACCATGGGGTCAAAACCGATGTGTTATAGACATGATGTTGACTCTATCCTTTGACGATGTCTTACTCATGATGAGGCTAAACAAGTCATTAATGATTTCCACTCTGGAGCTTGTGGCGGTCATCTTTCTGGGATGGATACAACATAGAAAATAATTCATGCTAGGTAATTTTATCCCCGAATATATAAAGATTGTCATGAAGCGGTTAAAAAATTCCCACCCTATCAGCTTTTCTATCCGAAAAAGCACACCTACCCTACTCTGTTACACCCTGCCATTATCGTTGGCCCTTTTTTCAAATGGGGGATTGACTTTATGCATTGTAATACTACTTCATATGGGGGGCATGGTTACATCATCGTAGATAAGGATTATTTCACAAAATGGGCTGAGGCAATGCCTACATATGTAGAGGATGGTAAGATTGTCGCCCTCTTCCTTTTCAATCATGTCATAGCTAGGTTTGGAGTTCCACAAGCCATAGAAATTGATCATGGATCTCATTTTGTAATCAGATTATGGTCGAGCAGAGTACCAAGTTGGGATTTTTTCATGAAAACTCAACCCCTTACTATCCATAAGCTAATGGAAAGGTCGAACCCATCAACAAGGCCTTGAATACTATGCTTCATAGGATGGTTGGAGATCATAAATCCAATTGGCACTTGACTCTGTTTTCAGCATTATGGGATTATAAAACTTTGATAAAAAATAAATTGGTTTTATGCATTTTCAATTAGTCTACGGACTGGAAGTTGTCCTACCTATCGAGTGTGAAATTCCATCACTCAAGCTTGCAGTTTAACTTCTACCCAATACTATACCGAGGAAGAATGTTTTCTTTATCCATTGAACCTTAATGAGACTCGAAGAGATGTCGTGTTGGCTAATGAGTCACACAAAAAATGGGTCAAGGATCAATATGATAAATCTGTTCAACCTCATGTTTTTAATGAAAGAGATCTAGTTCTGACCTATGATTAGAAACATGAAAAACTTGGGAAGTGGAAGCTTGAATCAATGTCCTTTAATCGTGAGTAAAATCTTAGAAAAAGGAGCCTATGAGCTTGTTAACTATGATGGGATACCTTTTGGGAAACCTCACAATGGGTTGTACCTGAAAAGGTACTATACTTATATGTACTTGTATATCTGTACATTTTTTACTTTTAGTGTGGTTTTGTTATTTTAATATGGTTTTGAGTTTTTGTCACTATTGTTTATCCCATGTTTTGATTCTACAAATCAAATCACCTTCTATGGTTTTGTTGATGGTGCTTGCCGTCACACCCTGAATCTTGCTTCAGCCACTTGGGTGTTATATTCCCAAGCTCATGACCTAATTAGTTCAGGATCAGTTTGTATAGGGCCATCCACCAATAACATTGTCGAGTATCACATAGTGATAGGTTTGTTAACGAAAGCTGCATCTTGTGACATTGACCATTTGATAGTCTTTATGGACTCCTGACTAGTGGTTTCTCATCTAAATCACATTTACGCCATTCAGAATTCGATACTTCTTTGTCTCTTTTGAAGAGTACGTTTGTTGAAAAGTTCATTTAAATCTATTACTTATCAGCATATCCCTAGATCTTGTAACGCAGTTGCATATTTGCTTGCCAATTACATGTTGGATTGGTTTATTGATCATTCATGACATTTGATAAGTAAAAAACATGGTTAAATATTGTAAATAAACATAAACAGTAAAAAGACATACAACTCATATAAATATCATTCCATGGTTAAAAACATATAGGCCGCCAATAAGTCTTTATATATATATCAAAAGTGTGTTTTTACAAAAAATGGTCTCAAGACCTTGACTGAAGCACACTAGCTTTCAGATATACAAAATAACAAAAAATACTAAAGTTGGATAGATTTCAGTGTCTACATCATGTGGGACCCTAGTGATGCTCATGATAGCACATGACGGCCCTTGCCACTCTACATATCAAGCGTCCAAAGTGGCCTAATACTCTCATGGTGTGTCTCTGATACCTGCTAGGGAGATCATCCACACTGATGTTCAGAATATCCAGTGTCAACCGACTGAGGTTCACCTCCAGCTCTCTCATATTGTCATCTCCTCTATGTACAAAGTAGGCCCTCGCTCTCCTGTCAATGGGAGAGGATCCCCCAATATGTTCCAATCCCACATATGCATGAGAAAAGTAGGTCTCGTTAACATACATAAAAATCATAGAAACATAAAATTTAAAAGCATCAATGTCTTAGTGTCTCTCTCAACCATATCACCCCACTGAGCATATATTTTTAGGTCCGGATCCAGATCTCCCTTGAAGTCGATACCGACATACGCATAGTCCTCAATCATGAGGAGCTGATCATCCAACCATCGGAAGGACGTGGTCTCGTACTTTACCTTGGAGCCTCCTCCACCATTGTGAGCCATGATCTCCACCCATCTCAGCATGCATGGATCTCTTTCCCTCAACTCATTGAAGGAAACTTGTGGCCTCAGATGGGGTACCCTCTCGAAGAAAAAAGACATAAGATATTTCCATAACCGAATTGGTTCAACTCTCCTCACCAACATTTAGTCAGCTATTCCTTCATATTAACAAGTAGGGCTTACACCCAATTGAAGACCGTGGGTGCAATTGCCTCTATGGAATAGAGCATATGTGTGTGGGATCCTTGGTGACCCCCTTGGCTCCTTGCGATGTGTTTCATGGTGAACAATACTATGCATAGAGATAGATCCATGAAATTCTTGATAGGTATTTTCTTAAAGCACATTTGGGTACCCGAAAAACAGTAACGATCAATAAGACCCTATGTGGTGATTTCCCCACCATGAGGACCTGTCAATGCAATGGGAACCCCTCGCCATGATAAACCTGTAAGGAAGTATATGTCCTCTACTTCCAGTGTTAGAACGGGTGCCCTACCTCAAAGAACTGTTGCTCAAGATTCCATGTCCTGAAAATGTAGTCTAGTAGTTTTACATGTGACCTCATGCTAGGCATGTTGAAGAATTTCAAGAGCCCACACACAAAGTAACCACAGTACCAGCATCATTCCCAGTTCTAATTTCATCAAGCTCGTGCTCTATTTCCTTCCAGATCACCATATTTGTTGAATATAGCCTGCCAAAAAGATCAAATGGGGTATTTCATGAAATATATCATTTAAAATACGTAAAATTTATTCTTTTGTCTCATTTTCACTACATTCTAGGGAAACTTATGACATTGTAGGTCTCTCGTTAGGATAGAGCGGTGCGACCACCCTTTTCTATATGAGAAGGTGTGGTTTCACCAGGAACTGCCTGTCCTGAAAAAGAAAAGTGAATTACCCATTGGAGGCATTTTTTATTTGGTTAAATGCCCTTAAAAATATAAAACTAACCTGAAATGGAAAAAGGAAACCATGAAAAACTTAGAAATAAGTCTAGGATTTACTTGGAACTGGTGGTTCTGAAAACGGTGCACTGATGGCTCTGTAATCCTCGCCTGAAATATGCACCCTAAATTAGTCAAAATTCTCTCCAAATGGTAAGAATGAAAATGGTAAATCTTTTTACTTTTTACTAGCTTTTATTCAAATATTTTTGGGTTTTATCTCATTATTTTAATTATTTTGTTAATTATTTACCCTAAAATAGTTTATAAAGCCTATTTTTTAATATTTTTGGAGCCTAATGGTCATTTTGAAGCTTGAGGGCATGAAGAAATTGATTTTTTGGGTTATGAATGAGTTTATTTTTTACTTTTTCATCCTCACACAAAACGGAAAAATCTCCCGAGGGCTATTTTCAAAATATTAGTCGTGCTCATTAAACCTAGTACTAAATTTTCGAGTCAAGTTTTACTTCTTTTTTCAGGATCATTAAACTACTCTTCATGAAAACAAACCTAAAGGAGTCTTCTTTAATCTATTTTCAGACTCCTAAAATGTGAAAATATCATCAAGTGAACTTGTCTTCTTCACTCTCGTGAAAGGACCAGAAAATTCATCTTTTCGACGGTAGTTTACCCCTTTTTCAGTTCGGGTTGACTATGTTATGAAAAAGTAATACTCTAGTCATCGACTAGAAGAGTTATCTAAGGTATTATTTTATACTTTTTCAGGTCCCAAAGACTAAATTGTATGAAAAATGACCTTTGGATTCTTCTTTTGTTTCATTCAGACTCTCTAAACGTGAATGATACCGTGTTTACTTTCAATGGACTCATTAAATTAAACATTGAGAGACCCTCTTTTTGGAATGAACCCCTCCTTTCTCAGGTTCGTAAAACATGTGAGAGTGGACTTATCCTATGATAAGCTACAACGAGTGTTTGTTACCCTCTTTGAACTCGTAAAACCGAAAAGAGGCACTCATCAATCATGATGCAAAAAGTAAGGGAAGGGAACCATATTTCATTTGCAATAATGGAATTTTGTAGTCACATTTGAACATGGCACTTGTCTGCATTTCATTTCAGTCAATTGGGTATTCAAATTTCTTTCGAGTCAATCCACTTTCATGATTCAAGTCACTCTATTGATTCTTTCAAAGAATGTGTCGTCTATCGTAGCATTATGTCTTGGTATCTTCCTCATCAAGCCAATGGTTCCAAATCTTCAGTTGTGTCACCCTACATTCAAAGGAATATTCTATTGATTTTTTACATCTATAGTCAAACCTACCTTTGTGTTAGTTAACTTTGATTCAGTCATATGGTTACATCATACTCAAATTCCAAAACTTTGTTATGATTTTTGTGTCGTTGATGTGGGATTCATCATGGCCTCCTTCGACGAGACTACTCCCATCGAATTCAACACATTATCAATGAATTAGTCTTAGAAACAAAGTAGGACCTTAAGATCTGTATGCATCAATGAAAAATCCTCTCACTTTCGACATAGGTTTACATCATTGACCTTTGATTGAAATATTTGACCAAATTTTTGACATCAAATCATCTAATCACATTCAAGAGATTGTACTGGAGTACCTTGGGAATCATTGACATCAATGGTAATATCCCTCACACTTGTTAACGGTTCTCATCATTGACTGTTACTCAAGTGGTTTCTACCATGTTCAACATCAAGACATTGTAATCACATGGATGTAATCGTACTTTGTTGAAGACGAGACGAAGAACCTGGGTAACTGTTAAGAACTCATTACTTTCCCTAGGTTGCAATGGAGTATTTGTATGAGTCTTAGCATGGATCCAAATTTGTATGGTCGTGGTTGTGCTCAAATTTGTGCATGTATGACATAGATATACATTGTATGTATGGTAGCTATGTCCAAGTTTGAGTCTTTTTCACATGGATCTATGTTGTATTCAAGTAGCCATGATTGTTTGTACCTCACATGGATCTACTTTGTATTGATCCGCATCCATGATGAGAATCATATAGAATCAAAGTGTTGATGTACTATAGGATGAGCTAGGTTGTTGAATATCTCTTATCAATGAACTCTTTCCTCAAAGTGATAACTTGTCCTTGCAAATCTTTCACCTATCCTAACCCTTTAATCTCATGCTTTGGGGGGCATTTTGTTACACATATTTCTCGTCATCATCAAATACTAAGAACCAAACATCGGAACTTGCCTCCAATACCCAAGTTATGAAGTTGGATTTGGACTTGGGTTAGTGATTTCATGCTTTTTTTCACCACCGCACTTTCCTTGTGGACAATGTGCATTACCCCAATGCATAACGCCTATTTTCCATGAACAAAAAGTTCTTTCACCTCCACATGCCTTATACAATGAGCGGTGCACTATGGGTAACGTTATGTCTTAATTCATAAAGAGAGGTGCTCAAGTTTAAAAGATAAAAAGAGAAGTTTCATGAAGCTTATCAAACCTTAGCTTTGTGGAAACCTCATCCCTAGACTCTTGGACCACTTGGATTCGAGATCCCTCCTTGTATGATCTCCCCTCCACCTCACCCATGAGAATCTCAACCATACCTATCCTCCCATGGCTATAAGTATTGGCTCACCCCCCATGGTTAAAGGGGGGAATATTATGCTACAGTATCAAAAATCTATCCAAATCTATCCAAGGAGAGTAAGCACTAGGTGGGAAAGTTTGAATATTTGGAGGTAAGAGGTTTCTTGAGAAGAGACTTCTCAACACTAAGGTGCTTGGTTGTAATCTCTCTCTCTCTTATTCTATTAATGCAATGGAAGTTCCTTTCCCATGAATCATATTGTGTATTGATCAATTGTTTCTTTGTTGAACTCCTTAGTCATCAACATAGGATTATAGATTGTACTTGGTTCTTTGATATTGTATGTTCTTTGGTTGTGTGTTTCATGTAGGTGAATCTATTGAGATATAGCATTCCAAAGGGTAGGTACATCACATTGTATGGAAGGTAAAATAATCTATTCAAGCATCTATCAATCTTAGGGAAAGTTCTTTTCATTGTTGTGACTCATTTGTTCTAGCTTAAAGTATTCAGGCTAGGAAACAACTTCTGCCTGCATAAGGTGAGTATTTCCAACAACACTCATAAACTTTTGGAAAAATAAGAGAAGGAGTCACTATAAAGAGACTTTCAACATTTCAAATTGATTGAGTTTAATATTTTTCTTCTTCTTCATCTTGAACAACTTCATGTAAGGGAATAGAGGTTGAGGCTTTTGAAGGGAGAACACATCAGGAGCTGTTGGATTCACTCCATTTATCTTCTTCTTCTTTCTGCACACCAAAGGCTCTACCTAGATTTATCTAGAGCTCGAATGGATATTCAACATATTCCATGAGATCATAACACATATTAAGAGTCGTTTCCATACATATTCTTGCATATGCTTTTTCACCGTCATCTAGCAAATCATTTTCATCTTCATAAAATTATTTACTAGCTCCAAAAGACACATCAAGGAGATCATGGCTCTCAAGATATGCAACCATCTTCAAATTCCACTCAGCATAATTGAATGGTGATAGAGGAGGAACTGATCTCAAATCCATTTTGAAGTTTTCACAATAGAGGTTTCTACAATTTTCTTCTTCAAATTTAGGAACAACTTTGAATCCAAGAAGTTGTACATGTAAATCAAATCATGTATGTAGGATTAAATAAAAACTCAAAAACGTGATTGATACCATGCTTCCAATTCAATCGCAACTTCTTCTACATTCAATGAAATCAGATTCTGTCGAAGACCCAAATGAGACATCAAAGACATATTTTGAAATCTATAAGAAAGTTGACCTATCTCATTAGTGGAGTGAGAAATATCAAGCCGAAATAGAGGGTACATTTGGACATGAGCTGTTGAAAACCTACAATATTCAACTGAACATATCTCTCAAACGAGAGACTCAAATTGAATTCCGCAAAAAACACATTTCAGATCACGGAAATAAATTTCAAACAAGATATGGTAGGACTTATAAGATGATATATATATTTCGTGGTACCTCTTCAAATTTGAATGTGAATTTGAAATTGTACATGCAAAAAATCACTGCAAAACAAACCAATTTGCAATCATATGTCAGTTCAAACCCTTCTAGCTCGACATGCACACTTTTTCAGAGTCCGTCACACCTGTAGAGACTTCTCTAGACAGAATAGAGAGTTAGAAAGGCAATAATTGCAGGAATTATGTGGAAATTTAGTTGCTTCTAGTGTACAATGGAGGTTGCCGAAAGGTTTGTTTCTAGCCTAAACAAGGCTTTGATATCATGTTGAATTTGTGAACCATTGATCTACATGAAAATATGAAATTTGTAGGAAGGGAATTATGCAATGGAATAATTAAAGAGAATGTATGTTGAACAATAAATTCATGCCACAAATTTCAGATAAATCGGACAAGAATTTCTTATATAATCGCAACATTAATATTCATTCATTAATCAATAATAAAATAATTATACAATAAATAGATTTTGAATGCTCAATATAGGATTCAAATCTATCAGTTCTAGCTTATTGATTAGCCAACTTAGTGTGTCTAAATCATTGTTGGAGCTCACTAGTCTAACTTCGTATGTCTAAATTATTCTACAATCAATTAACTGATGAGGTAGGTGGGAAAAATGCACCACTCTCACTGCATGCATTTGAAATTGGCGGTAGGCTAACTGAAAGTGATCTAACTAATTGTAACTGGAGGTTAACTTAGCATAACTTCTTACCTACCACAACCAACTGATGGAGGTTGTTGGTGGCACTCAGAGTAGGCTCCTATAATGTAGGGATTGGTCCCAGAGTCATATAAACTCATGCATGCACATGCAATAAGTGGCAGATAACCTATAGGTGTGTCCCCCACACTCTAGTACAGTAATAATAATTCCCTAAGTTAGGAAAAATTACCAAATAGACTATATTGGAAAAAGGAGGATTAATTAATCCTAACACCCCCACCCGCCCTACACAAACACACAAATATAGGTAAGCAAGAATCCTTTCAAATCATCATTATTGTACTCTTTTATTTGTACTTGATTTTTTGAAGGAATGTATTAATGTTCATGAGGAAACCCTAGGATTTATTATGAACAAGTGGGAGGACATGTTTGCCAGTGATGGAATTTTCTTGTGAGATACTAATGCATACTCTTATTAAGAAGGAACTAGTTATGACGATCTAAAATCACTTGTGTTTTGATTATCTTGTAATTTTTAAATATGTGAAGTGAAACAATACATATATATCATAAGGCATGAGCCATTCCCCCATTGGACCCCCTTATCTTTCCCATGGGGGATTCACCTTGTTGATCAATATCTTATCACGTTCATTCATAAAAGTTTTTTTTTAAATTATGAAAATAAGGTCAAAATATTGTAGGTATTGGGGGTGGTGAGTAGGGTATGGGGGTTTTATAGATATTGTGGGGGGAGGGGGGTATAAAAATGGGTATCTAGCAAAAATAGGTAATATATCATAAAAATAGGGTTTTTTCAATTGGAAAAATGTATTGGGAGGGGGATCAACAAAAGGATTTTTTTCAGTATTTATCAATATCTAATGAAATTAGGGGTATTATTTAGTATCCCATGAACGAAGGTGATATGACATAGTTTCACCGAGTGAAAACCCCGTGATATTTCCCTAGTGTACTCATAATCCCATCAATTCCCTCTGTATTAGTAAGCCTTGGAATATTTGATCAATATTACAATGATTGTGTTTATAAGTGTTCATACTCACCATAGAATATACTTCATTGTGTTAGTAAAAAAATAATAAATAAAAAACATAATTAAAAACTAAACAATATCAAGTTCAAGCGGTCATGACCAGGGTATTACACATTTCCACTAACCAAATGATTGATTAGAGAGGTGAAATATTTGATTATTTTCTACTTCTAGTCCACCAAGCTCATTCCCACAACTTGCTAGGGATTCTTCTATGAATTAATTTCAATGTATTACAATTTACCATTGTCTATCACAAAGTGTGCACCTCCTCTTATCTACATGCCTTATACAAGTGCTTCCTCAAGGAATCCTTATTTTGTATAAATACATGATTCTCAACATTAGGAAAAAAATTAGGGGTGAAATTTATCGCATGTGATAAGTTTCAAAGTCCCCCGCCACTCCCAAAAAAACATCATATTCCTTTTTTTCTAATATGAATCACCAATTTCCAAAGGATTAAACTTTTTACTTTAAACATTTCCAAAATTGTCCAAAAGTTATATTAAATCCTTATAAATTTGAGTATTTTTTTTAAAATATTGCCTAACATTTTATGATTGGAGATTTGATAATTAGTAAGATTCACCAAGGTTTCTACATTTTAAGAAAAATATGGATTCCTTAAAATTTCCCCTACTCAACATGTTACAGTGAATATCTCTTAACATTATGATGTCAATCCATTATGAATAAAATATATTCGATAGCTTCAATCTCAAGGACAACTTGTGCCAATATTTGTACTTTTAGTCAATCATCTTACAAAAATATATTTACCTCAAGTAGAGGCCATCTTCACTAGCTTGTCTAAATACACTAGTGCAGGTCTTACGACTATCAACGGGTAACATGTATTATATTATGTTTTTAGGATATAGTCATCATTACAGGGGAATGATATATTGTGATGTAGTTCATTCTCTCTAAGAACCCCAATTCAAATTAAGGGGGTGTAATAATTTTCCACCATGATTGAATCCTATATTGAGTTGTCTATCTATTAACCCACTCTCATTTTAATTCCACATTTTCTATTTATGTCCTCCTATTCATCTTAATGGGAAATTTTGAAAATGATGTAGTCTTTTACTTATGACACAATCGACCTTATACTGAATTGGGTATCTATATACCCACTCTCATTTGTACATTAGCCACATTCCACCTTATATTGAATTAACTATCTATACTAGTGTTGAAAATATCATGAAATATCACCCACACCACCATATATAACGATTTCATCAAGGTGTTGATATTATTGCTTAAACTATCATGATTTATTCAAATCCTAGATAGTATCAATATACTTTTAAAATGTCAAAATATGTTATGATATTATAATTAGTCAATGGAATTTATAATCCTATAAGTCCCATTAACCCTTTATGCATCGAGGTTTAATTCTTTTACCTCATTTTGAAAAACAAAGGTATCGTATTGAGACCATAGGATTTTATCACCACCTTTCATGGAGATAACAAGAAGAAATCAAATATTTTCATCACCAACAGTGAATCTATTATGGGGTGGGGATTTATTGCAATATTCCATTTCCATATTCGTAGCCATGTATACAAAATTATGATTGCAATTTGTTTTATTTTTTATTTTGCAATGGCCATTATATGTTCCTCTTTATTTGGCTTTTAGTGGGATATTTAACTCATATGTGTCTTATTTTTTATTTGTTGCATTCTTTTGTGTTTATTTCCATTTCTTTTTGTGCCCTAGGTTTAATGGCTCCCTTTGAAAACACCAAATTATTGGAATCACTATGGGAATACGTTCAGCCATTTGATCCCTATAATTGGTAGAATTTGGGTTGTACTTTGTGTGGGAAGAAAATGACTAGTGAAATAAATAGATTGAAATTCCATCTTGGCTGATTATGGGACATGAAGTGAAAATTTTATGTGCATCTACCCCAAAATTGTCAATATTTCCACTCAAACAATTCTATAATTGACAACAAGAAAGAGGATAGGAAATCATTGAAACTTGAAATTGTAGCTAGAGGAGTTGTAAGAAGCTAGAAAACCACTCTCTTCCCAAGGGTGGGAAGACCTTGAGGACTTGAAACCCAATTCTTGGCCACATCATCCATGATGCCTTTGGTAAGATTGCCCTTATCTTCTCCGAGTTCTATTTTGAGGGAATAACCTTATAATAAGGGAGAGTAGGAAGATGACAATATTTTTCCTATATGTTTACTATGGAGTGGCATTCCATTTATCATTTCCAGAAAAACACATTCTATGGTGAATGTTTGAATCCACTTCTATCGTCATCTCACATCGAAGGGCCCTACTTATGGTGAGTTGAGAAGTCCTCTCTTTCAAGGGGAAAAGTTTGATTACACTGACAAATTGGATGAGCTTAGAGAATCATGTGAAATCATTGACTGCACTATGATGTCAAATGGTTGGATAAATGGGAAGGAAATACCATTTTAAATTTCTTGGTTCATTTTCTCAGGGGGACAATGTTTATCAAATTTGTCGATGCATCTACATATGTTAAATATGCATAGTTATTATGTGAGTTGTTGGATGGGTCCATCCAAAAGATAGGTTTGCAGTGCCACCAATTGTGTGGATTTGAGTTTAGAGTACATGTGAAAAAAATATTGAATCAAGGATATCATTGAATTGGATAGGAACTTTACCAAATTTATATATAATCATGCATATGTTTGCGATGAGATGGACTCTAAAACCTAATATGGGGGATATATTCCACATAATTTACATAAACAAAAAAATTATTTAATTAATAATGACATGTTGACTCCATATAAATTAATTACCCCCCATCTCGACACACACACACACACACACACCAACAAATTGAGGAGGAGTAAATGACTTTTTTGAGGAGCAAATGACTAAAGAGAATTGCTAAGGAGGAACAAATTGTTTGCATCTCTAAGGATAAAGAGAAAATTATGTGTACGTTACTTTTTGGAATAACAAACATAATTGATTTTTTAATTCCATTTACGTTTCAATATGAATTTATCTAAGTGAAGTTATGAATTTATCTAAATGAAGCTAAGATTGTAACATATAATCTATGAAGTTAAATCCTTCCAGCACAATTGATTTCAATGGGACTCATTTTGTATGGTGATCTGATTTCTAACCCTAGAAAGTAGCTACAAGGACACACTTGAAATCCATCCATATTAAGGATTTGTGTGGTTCAATCCAGGTGCAATCCTTGGGTTATTTGATGGAATAGATTTCCCTAGGTTACAATTTCTTAGACAATAGGATAATCTCGCAAGTCATAAAACAAACTAGAAAAAAAAATGTAAGATATTAAAAGAAATAAAATGTTTATTTAACCATTGTTTAAAACCACAAATGAGTGTAAAACTGTAAATGATGGAGGAGAACTGTTAAGGAGGAACAAATTGTTTGCAGTGGTAAGTATCCTGAGCGAATTGTGTGAATGTTAGTTTTCTGAAATAATAAAAAATATTAATTTTTTTAATTCCAAATTTGCATTTCAATATGAATTTATCTAAGTGAAGTTATGAATTATCTGAATGGTTACCTAATTTCTAACCCCATAAGGTAGCTAGGAGGATACTTTTGAAATCCATCCATATTAAGGGTTTTTGTGTCCCAATCCAAGTGCAACCCCTTGGTGAGTTTGATGGCTCATATTTCCCTAGGTCATCATTTCTTAGACCATAGGATAGTCCCATAGGTCACATACAAATTATCAAACCAAAAACACATGTAATCTATGAAAATAAATAAAAAGTTCATTTAACCATTGTGTAAAACCACAAATGATTTTAATTTTTGGTGCATGAATTCACCATCGCATAGTTTCAAAATAATTTTTTGTAGCATTATTTCTGTAAAAAACTGATGACTTAACAAGGTTCTTAATTGAGTTATGCATAAGCATTGACTATTTGATGCTAATATATATGAAAATCACAACTCTTTCATAATATTGGATATGCATTGAAGCAATATGTTTATGATTAGAATCTTGTTCTTGTTGATGCAATTCCATCGACATATGGATATAAACTACAATGAGACTATTGTAAATTTTTACCAGGTAAAATAAGTACTTACATGCATGCCAAGTACTTGGAATTTGACATGTTGATTCTTGTCAATATTCTAGACATATACAAGGTCATGCTTGCTTAAAATTGCTAGAAATCTCTTTATAAACTAGAAACTAACCAAGTCCTAAGCATTTGAAGCCATTAATTAAAACAAATATTGGAAAAAAGGAAAATTTTACAAGGTAGAGTACATGAATTCTTGAGAGAATAGCATTGTGATCAACAATAGCCCTTAAAATTGGTAAATGGGAAGTCAAGTGTAATGTGGCTCTACTTCCATTAGACTACCCATACAAAATCAAGAATTCTTTCCTTATTCCATAATGTCTTCTTAAATAATGGTATACTACTTTACTTCTATATCATCATATGTCTTGAACTATGTTTCCTACTCAAAGTAAAAATATCTATAATTTACACAAGTAAGCTTCCAATCTATGTGAAGCATAGAAGTTGAATAAAAAATATCTATTGCAATGAGTGTTGGGTAATGTTAGAAAATGAAAAGAACTATTATTTACTAAATGGCATTTCTAACATTGATCTTAGAAAATAAATTATAAGTACAAATCAAGTTCCAGACTTGAATAGAAGGCTACCCTTCATAGTTTTATTCTTATTTCATGTGAAAATGTAATATAATAAATCTAGAATATTGTCAAAGAATATAAATTTGAGATATATATTTTAGTGAGGAGCTTAAACTTACAGAACTAACTTCAATATCAAGACATACCAAATTAATACTACCTACATTGATTTCAATGTTTGTGCATTATTTTTAGTGCTTGTTGCATTGATTTGATTTATTACCTTCATGCATTTATTTCAATGCTTTATGCATTGGTTTTGATTTCCTCCTGTTAAGATTTAAAAGTTGTTATATCAAAACAAAAGGATCTATGAAAGAATAATAGGAACAACAGAACAAAAGAGAACACAAATATTTATCCTAGGAAACCCTTGTAGGGAAAACCTAGCAAAGCTTCCTCTATATAGAATTCACCTAAGAACAACGTAATACCCAATAACAAGACTAGATTGTTTCCTCTCCTCTAGATGGACTTTCTCTTCTCTCTCTAGCGCAACTGCTTGAGTGTTATACTTGTCGAAATGAGGGAGGCGCCTCTCCTATTTATATAGATCATTTGAGAGGCCAAATAACCCAACTAGGCCGACTTCTCCTTCCTGCTAGGTCTGACTTTCCTTGGAAGACTCAAAAATACATTTTAATATTACTTTAGTGGGTACTACTAACCCGACTTACAATGAAGTATTTTCCTTGAGAATTTACATGACTAATTACATCAATGACATCCCTAACTGGAGGAACAACATATCTGAAAGGGGTAATAACAATAATAATATAAAATAGAATATCTTCCGTAGTTACATTTCTTTAACAGTCCCTATTAACAAGGAAGGTATTCTACAATACAACAACACATCTATACAACTGAGTGGTTAATATATATGCCATAGGAAACTTTCACAATTACATCAACATCATCATCACGAACTGTTGAAATATTGTAACTTCGAAGAATATTCTATATGTATCCTTTGTGGTCCCCGATGGTCCTTTCGGGAGAACCACTTGTATTATCTTGTACCCCGATGCTTCTAATCGGAAGAACTAATAAGAGTCATGAGGTTGTCCCCTCTAATTGTAAAGGTGGGTCATTAGCACCCCAGTGTGGTTACTTGAGCCTACATGTGTAACTCGAGCCTACATGATTAACTCGGTCCTACATGTTGGATGAGTTAATTGAAGTGAACAAATGAATATAAATAGAGGTGTAGCTCTCCTCATTTGGAACACACACTCTCACTTGTGTAGCGCATTAGTGGAGAAGAGAAGTAGCTGGAGAAGGAGGAGGATCAGGCTTTGATCTCCTTGTTGGTTTTATCTTTTATCTTTTATATTTTTGGGGCATCTATATTGAGGAAGCTTTTGCTGGGTTTTTCCCTTTAGGGTTTTCCCAAGATAAATATTTGTGTTCCTTTTGTATGGTTGTGCTTATCTATCTTTCAGTGATCCTGTTTATATGCTTTTGTTATGAAAATGAAATGAATTACTGATGTCTTAGATAAGCATATGAAAATTTAACATGGAATCAGAGCCAGCCTGAAAGAAGACATTGTGCAGCTAAAGAATCTATGGCTCATTTTTTTTTTGGGTCTCTATCCATGATCGATCAGCAAAATAAGGTTAGACTGCCTCTCCATTGAAGGGCGCATCTTTTTGTCGAAGCGGAATTCGATTCCGAGCATTTTCAATTTTGGTGTAGAAAATTAGGGCTTTCTACAGAAGAATAATTTTTGAGTGATCCCAGCATAGGATTGTTCTCCTCATCAAAATAGAATTTTAGAGACCTGGATCAAGAAATTTGGTTGGGTGAAAGTCTGGGAAAGTCAAACCCTAGTTTGACCCCAATCTGGAAAAACCCTAAATACTAAAACTGCTAAGTTTTGATACATTCACTATATCCTGAGATTGGAAAAGGATCAGAAGTTGAAACTTTCAGAGGATGAATATACAATCCTGATTTACACTTTTTCCGAAATTCAGCCTCAGATTCACTATATTCTGGGAGATATGATCCCTCCAAGTTAGGGTTCCAGCCTCTTCCAGAATTCATCCCTAAACAGGACACCTAGGGAGAATTACTGTAGCATGGGCTACAGAGGTCCAAATGGAATTAATAAAGATGTTCCAAAAATATAATGGCCTTTAATTTCTTTGATCCAAATTTCAAAACCTGAAGATGAACCAGTGACACGTGGCATTCCATACAACTGCACTGTTCTGAATAGTCCTGTAACAGGTCACCTTGGGAAAATGATCATAAATTCAAATTGGTGAAACCGGCTCTGATGAAACTTGTTCTTTTGGATCAAGAACATGTGCAGTTAACTCAGTGTGAAAATTTAGACACAGAGGAGTAGTAATTTCGGAGATATCATAGAAATAGTAACAGGCATTTCTGCAAAAGAAATTGGAAAACTAGGGCTTCCTGTTCCGGAAGCTTCCCTCCACTGTTTTCAGAAAAAGGAGTACATTGGACAGCTCCATTTGAAGAGATATATATTTATATCAAATAATATCTGAAAGATTCCAAGTTTTGAAAATTAGGTTTTCTCTGACAAACTTTAGATCAGCCAGCTCCGGAAGCAGGACGGACACCTCAAATCAGTAAGATCTAAACTTTTTCTATTTGCATTTGAGGTTCTCATCTCAAAATGATCTATCACATCAATTTGATGATAATCTTGGTGAAGTTGAAAACTTCCAAGCATGGAAGTATTTGATCTCTCTGAAGAAAATGAATTGGACACCTACATGAGTAGAGAGGTTCCAGTTCTAGAGGGAGATGAGCCTCAAAGACTTACACAAGAAGAACTTGATCAAGGCCAAGAAGATAATTGTTGATTCAATCATGGATCAACTTATACCACAAGTGTATTCCCTAAAGACACCGAAGATGTTTGATTCCTTGATCAAGCTATTCGAAGATAAGAACTTAAATCAGAATATGGGTTTGAGAAAACAGTTGAAGAATGAGAAGAAGAAGATGGGAGCAATTGAAGATCAAGCTCTCACCATTCAAAGAAGATCCCTCAAGCGATGAGGAATATGAAAAACTCAATTCTTGAAGAACCTCTTATTCATCTTATCATTTGGATAAGAAATGATGATTTCATGAATGAAGAAGATGATAAAGCAGAATGATCAAGATGGAGTCTACCCACGAAACAAATAAAAGATAAGTATTCAATTGCCATTTCATGATATTGTTCTGTTATGCATTTGATTGTATTCAGTTGATGTGTTATGCATGATAGATTGTTTACATTAATACTACTAATATGCATGTGATGGGTAAGTAGCTCATGGCGCTATACAACTCTCCAGTGCTACTTATCAAACCTCTTTGCTGACATATTGGATTAGTGCACAATCTCAATGATGTCATGGTAGAGATAGAAGGCATCTAGAAAGTTTCTATGAAATATGGATGAATGTTGTATTGGCTAAATAGTTGCATGATGCATAAGAATTTATCGTTATGCATATGTTTTATGAAATAGTTCTAACCATGCAACTGGAGCATTTGAATTTTAGGAAAGGTCTTATACAACCTCCTAAAAGAAAAGAAGGACAAGACTTGTTCTGAAGAACAAGTGATGACAATTCAATAAACATGAATCTAAAGCTCCCAAGGTCAGAGACACCCACAGGGACTTCACTTTGTGAACCTCTCACATAGCACGTGCGATCGTGGGATATTAAAGAATACCCTTAATTTCAAGAGATATTGACCCAAACTCTTTTTGTTGAAACCCCCTCCCAATACTTGAAACCTCCTCCCCACCCCCTTTTATACCTCAATCCTTATAAACCACCCTATCCAACCCTACCTTAAACCCCTCATCCCCCCAATACCTTCAATATATTGGTTCAATTTTTTATAATTTTAAAACCCACAATATGAACTAACGTGATAGGGTATTGGTCAACAAGTGAAGCCTCAGTGGAGACACCATGATGAAAGAAAGAGCTTCAGAGAGTGGTAGATCCACCTCAAAGGATGAAGGCCACCATGGGTATGAGAGATAACTCAAGATGAAGAAAAGAATGCTATAAAAGAAACTATGATCAAAGAATAACGGTTGATCATGGGGAATGATGTATATGATATGATTTCGAGACATAAAGGGAAGTACATAGTATCCTCCATATGGATCTACAAGAACAAGTGTACAAAGAAAGGTTCGTGATTTGCCTCAGAAAGAATAGACTAAGACATGACATACTCTATTGACCAGTATATATCAAGCATAGAACCACCTATACAGAATGAAGAAGGAAGATAATACTCCACTTCAGGGGGAGTGACTACAAAAGATATCTGAGTTCAACATGGTACGGCATGATGGACAACTTCTTGATGGATCAAGACTTTACCAAGAGTAAAGTGGGTTCCAACCTTCAAAGTTGAATGCAGAAGACTAGGATATGTTGATGATCTGACAAGACGAACTAGAATGATGTATGGGATATAGTTCCTCCAAATGGATATACAAAATAGAGCATGTAGCTGACGGAAGTATTGAGAAGTATAAAGCAATATTTGTGGCCAGAGATTTCTTCCAAAAAAAAAAAGGGAATTAATTCTGAAGAGACACTTACTCCAGGAAGTAAGGTACACTTCCTTCAGAACTATCATGGTAATTTCTTCCATGGTGAAGTAAAGACAAGACTTCCTTAATGGTATGATTGAGAAAGAGTTTTACATCAAATAGTAATGAGGATTTGAAGTTGAAGCCAGATGGAATCACGTATGCAAGTTGAAGAAGGCCCTCTATGGCCTGAAGCAAGCTCCCAGAGCTTGGTATGGAAGAATAGATAGTTTCTTGTCGAGCATGGGATTTACCAAGAATAAAGCTGATCCTAACCTTTATCTCAAGGTTGTAGAAGATGAACTTGTCATCCTATTATTATATGTGGATGACTTATCCTTGACAGGAAATGAGAAACAGATCATGGAAAGCAAGAAGAAACTAGCAGAAGAATTTGAGATGAAAGACCTTGGGTTAATGCATTATTTCCTAGGTCTAGAAGTATGGCAAAGTTCAGAAGAAATATTTCTCAACCAGGGAAAGTATGCAGTAGAGATATTGAAGAGATTCAATATGTTGGAATGCAAAGTCATGGCCACACCCATGGACTCCAACTTGAAGCTGTTAGCTAATGACTCATCAGAGTTAGTGGATATGACTCATTACAAACAGATCATTGGGTCATTGATGTACTTAACAAATACCAGACTGGACATTTGTCTTGCTATGAACACCTTAAGTCAATATCTTGTTCAACCAAGACGGGTTCACCTAGTAACTGCAAACCATGTGATGAGATATCTGAAAGGGACTATAGACTTTGGTTTATATTATGATGGTAGCCATGAGTATAGATTGTATGGCTACACAGATGCAGATTGGGCCGGAAGTATCTCAGACATGAAAAGCACATTTGGTAGATGCTTTTGTTTGGGGTCTGCTATGAGTTCATGGTTTAGCAGGAAACAGTCCAATGTTTCTCGTAGCATGGCTGAAGCAGAATACATAGCAGATTGCTCTACTAAGTTGTGAAGCCATATGGCTTCGGAAGATGATATCAAGTCTCTTTGAACTGAATATGGATACTACATTGATTCTATGTGATAATGAGAGTTGTGATAACAGAGAACCCTGTGTTCCATCGTAACACATAGAAATTCGGTATTTCTACATTCAAGATAAAGATGCAGATGATGATGTTTCAGTATTTACATACTGTAGATACAAATAATGGTGATTCAGTATTTCTATACTGAATATAGAGATGATGATGATTTAAGTATTCCCATACTGAAGATATAGATGATGCTTCAGTATTTACATACTGAAGATGCAGATGATGGTGACCTGATGATGCTTTCAGTACTCACATACTAGAGATACAGATGGTGATAGTTCAGTATTCACATATTGAAGATGTAGATGAAGATGGTTTAGATGATGATGCGCTGACAAAGCCTCTGTCTTGGGTAAAGTTCAAACACTTTCAAGACAAGCTTGGTATGGTTCAGAAAGACCTTCCTCGAAAGGGGGAGTAGTGATGTTGCAGTGGGATTGTATCATCCTTGGACACTTTCCCTAAAGTGACCTGGAGACCTCGGTCTTCAAGAATGAAGAGGGATTGTATCATCCCGAGACATATGTCTAGAAGTGATCTGGTGACTTCGGTCATCGAGAATGTGGTAGGGTTGTATCATCCCTGGGCACTTTCCCAAAAGTGACCCGGAGATCTCGGTCTTCGAGAATGAAGAGGGATTGTATCATCCCGAAACATCTGTCCAAAAGTGATCCGGTGACCTCAGTCCCCGTGAATGTGGTGGGATTGCATCATCCTTGAACTTTGGTTCAAAATGTATCCCGAGGTCTCGGCCCCTGTGAATGTGGTAGGATTGCATCATCCCTGAACCTTGGTTCAAAATGTATCCGGAGGTCTCAACCCCCATGAAAGTGGTAGGATTGCATGATCCCTGAACTTCGGTTCAAAATGTATCCGGAGGTCTCACCCTCCGTGAAAGTGGTGGATTGCATCATCCCTGAACCTCGGTTAAAAATGTATCTGGAGGTCTCGGCCCCTGTGAAAGTGGTGGATTGCATCATCCCTGAACCTCAGTTCAAAATGTATCTAGAGATCTTGGTCCCCATGAATGTGGTAGGATTGTATCATAATTGAAATTCGGTTAAAAAAGGATCCGGTGACTTCAGCACTCAAGAACGTGTGTTGATCCCGTAATTCCTAGAGGAAGGATTGTCTGAGTTCCACATCTGTGTTGATCCCGTAATTCCAAAAGGAAGGATCGTTAGTAACTCTGTAAATACCTAAATCCTGTAATTCCAGAAGGAAGGATCATTGAATTGATCCCGTAATTCCAATAGGAAGGATTGTCTGAGTTCCACAGATGTGTTGATCCCGTAATTCCAATAGGAAGGATTGTCTGAGTTCCACAGATGTGTTGATCCCGTAATTCCAATAGGAAGGATTGTCTGAGTTCCACATCTGTGTTAATCCCATAATTCCAAAAGGAAGGATCGTTAGTAACTCCATAAAGACCTAAATCTCATAATTCCAAAAGGAAGGATCATTGAATTGATCCCGTAATTCCAATAGGAACGATTTTCTGAGTTCCACAGATGTGTTGATCCCGTAATTCCAATAGGAAGGATTGTTTGAGTTCCACAAATGTGTTGATCCCGTAATTCCAATAGGAAGGATTGTTTGAGTTCCACAAATGTGTTGATCCCGTAATTCCGAAAGGAAGGATCGTTAGTAACTCCGTAAAGACCTAAACCTCGTAATTCCGAAAGGAAGGATCGTTAGTAACTCCATAAAGACCTAAATCCCGTAATTATGAAAGGAAGCACCATTGGTAACTCTGTAAAGACCTAAATCCCGTAATTCTAAAAGGAAGGATCATGTTGATTTTTTTATGATGATGATGATGTTCTCTGATAGAAAGATCAGAAGTTGCTGATGATGATGATGTTCTCTGATTGAAAGATTAGAATATGATGATGATGTTGTGACTGACGATGATGATGTTCTCTGATCGAAAGATCAGAATATGATGATGATGATGTTTTTTGATCGGAAGATCAGAAGTTGCTTATGATTATGATGTTGCTGATGATGATGATGTTTTCTGATTGAAAGATCAGAATGCGATGATGATGATGATGTTTCTGATCGAAAGATCATAATTTGATGATGATGAGATCCTGATGATGATGATGTCGTATTATCAAAGTATGATGATGATGACGTACTGATCGAAAGATCAGAATATGATGATGAGTTGATGTTAGAGTATGATGATGGTTCTGATCGAAAGATCAGAGGCTGATGATAATGATGAGTCTGATTGAAAGATCAGAGTATGATGATGACGTTGTTGCTGATTGAAAGGTCAAAGTGCTAAAGATGATGTTGTTGATTGAAAGGTCAAAGTGCTGAAGATGATGTTGCTGATCGAAAGGACAAAGTGCTGAAGATGATGTTGCTGATCGAAAGGTCAAAGTGCTGAAGATGATGTTGCTGATCGAAAGGTCAAAGTGCTGAAGATGTTGCTGATCGAAGCAGTCAAAGTATTAATGATGATGAAGACTGATTGAAGATGAAGACTACATAATGTTGAAAAGCTTCCAATGATCTATAGATGTGTTACCCTGATGATGCTGATGATGTCCTCTATCTCTCTCCTACTATTGTTGTTGTTGATGTTGTTGTAGAATACCCTTCTCGTTAAGGGGGAGTGTTGAAATATTGCAACTTCGAAGAATATTCTATATGTATCCTTTGTGGTCCTCAATGGTCCTATCGAGAGAACCACTTGTATTATCTTATACCCCGATGCTTCTAATCAGAATAACTAATAAGAGTCATGAGGTTGTCCCCTCTAATTGTAAAGGTGGGCCCATTAGCACCCTAGTGTGGTTACTTGAGCCTAATGTGTAACTCGAGCCTACATGATTAACTCGAGCCTACATGTCAGATGAGTTATTGAAGTGAATGAATGAATATAAATAGAGGTGTAGCTCTCCTCATTTGGAACACACACTCTCACTTGTGTAGCGCATTAGTGGAGAAGAGAAGTAGCTGGAGAAGGAGGAGGATCAGGATTTGATCTCCTTACTGGTTTTATCTTTTATCTTTTATCTTTTTGGGGCATCTATATTGAGGAAGCTTTTGCCGGTTTTTTCCCTTTAGGGTTTTCCCAGGATAAATCTTTGTGTTCCTTTTATATGGTTTTGCTTGTCTATCTTTCAGTGATCCTGTTTATATGCTTTTGTTATGAAAATGAAATGAGGTACTCATGTCTTCGCTAAGCTTATGAAAATTTAACATGAACATCTCTATCATCTAGTATCATAACTAGCATCATCATCTCTGGCATCATCTCGAGCATCATTATCTCTTGAGGATAATCTCTGGCATCATCTCGGGAATCATAATCTTTGGCATCATCTCAAGCATAATCATCTCTCGAGCATCTTCTTGGTCATCATCATCTAGGCCATCATCTCGTGCATCATATCTGGCATCATCTCGAGCATCATCATCTCTGCCATCATCTCGAGCATCACCTACACTATCAGTATATAAATGCTAACCTAAATCACCCACAACATATTTAAATGTTAGAACATCAACATCTACAACTGAATGCAGGAAATTGTCCGCAAGTAAATGTAGGATGAATCATCATGAACCATCCTCATCTTTTCAATGCTAGGACCACTATCAAAAGAGTGTTCTTGTCCACAGAACCATCCTCAAATAAGATACTATCCTACACAAGTTAAATTCAGATCTCATCAACATCTATAGGCACACTAGCCTTGTACTATCACATTACTTCCATCTCATCCTCAATAATATTCTCATCGTCACTCTCTCTTTCTAGGGAGTTCCTTTCAGACTACACCAATCTTGTCATGAAAATGTTCAAACTTTACACGAGAGAAAGGCTTAGTCAACACGTCCGCAACTTGTTCCTCTGTAGGAACATACTAGAGCTTCACAACTCCTCTTTGCACCATGTCCTATATGTAATGATACTTTATCTCTATATGCTTTGACTTATCATGAAATACCAGGTTTTTTTTTGCATCATTATGCAAATCAGGTTGTTACAATAGATCTGAGTTGCATCCATATCGGTATCAAACAATCCTTCCAATAGTTTGTGCAGCCATACTACTTCACTACAAGATGAACATGATGCAATGTATCCAGCCTTGAATTTACTAAGGAAAACACTTGTTTTATTTCTTCTAATTCATGAGATCATACCTAATCCCAAACTAAGAAAACATTATGAGGTGATCTTTATATCTTCAATACTTCCTTCCCAATATGAATCAGTATAGCCTCATAATATGAAATCAATTTCAGTTGTATATCTGAGTCCAAATTCCAATGTACCTTTACCTCATCACATATTTTGATGAAAGTACATGAACATGTTTGGGCACCACCATATACTAACTGAAGGTGTTCACAACAAAACATATATATGGTCTTGTATTTTTCAAATACATTAGTGAGCCAATAATATGTCTATATAATGCGACATCTACTCTTTAAGAAGAATCATAATTCAATAGCTTCATGTTTGTCACCATTAAGGTGCTAATTTCTTTGCAATCTAACATCCCAAATCTCTTCAAAATCTCTACTATGTACTTTGCTTGGTTCAAGAAAATCACATTGGGAAACTGTCATACTTCAAGACCTAGGAAATAGTGCATTTTGCCAAGGTATTTCATCTCAAATTCTATTGCAAGTTTCTTCTTACATTCACTGATGAGCATCTCCTTTCCTATCAAGAATTATTCATCTACATACAATAGTAATATCATAACTCCATCATCTTAAACCTTATAATAAAGGTTGGAATCAAATTTACTCTTGGTAAATCCTAAATTCATTAGGAAAACATCAGTCCTTCCATACCATGCTCTAGGTGGTTTTTTTAACCCATATAGAGATTTATTTAGTCTACATACATATGCTTCCTTGTCGTGTGTTTCAAATCCTAGTGGTTGTTTAATATATACTTCTTCTTCTATGACTCCATATAGGAAAGTTGTTTTCACATCCATTTGATGTATCTTCCATTTCATCTTGGATGCCAAGGAAAGGAGAATTCTAATAGAAGTGTATCTTTCTACTGGTGCAAAATTTTATTCATAATCAATTCCTTCCTTCTGTGAAAAACCTTGTGCAACAAATCTTGCATTAAATTTTTCAATACTGTCATCTGTTGAATGCTTTGTTTTTAAAATCCATTTTGAATAAACTATTGATTTGTCCTTTGTTCTTGGCACCGCATCCCAAACATCATTATGTATTATTGACTTGTATTCTTCGATCATGTCCTACATCCATCCTTCTTCTTCGAGGCTTCTTCAAAACATGTGGGTACTTCATCAACAAGATTGCTCATTAGTTCCACATAGTTTGAATGGATTATTTGTATTTTGATTCCTTTTGGTGCACCATATCTTTCTGCTTCCTTTTATTAATCTGTCACAGTAATCTAGGGACTAAAACACAATCTCATAAGAGATTTTAGATAATTAAGCATGAAAATGGCATAATGGTGCCACAAATCGAATGTTGCAGCTCTATATAATCAATAAAATAATGCTAGTACAATACAATGGTCATACAAGGTGCTTAAATTACAATACAATTCAAATACTCAAGGAGGTCATTCGAATTGAATGGATGTGTGTAGCTTAACTGAATATCAGGCACACTCTGTACACATAGTTAACCACCAAGCTAATCAATAACTGACTCTCAACTAAGTCCTAACTGAAACAGAGTGCAATAGATGACTGATTCTAATTGAAAGTGACTCATCACATGTAAGTGCATGTCCAACTGAAGGAGGTAGCGCATCCATAACTCCAAGTAGCTCTGATGGAGTTGACTAAAGTAAACATGTCATCAGAAGTGGTTATAGGTGCATGTGTTAGCTCCAGCTCATAAATAATGACCAAAAATAATAAAATAATGAATGGAGGTGCCTTCACAACTCATATTAACTGATTGTAACAATCAGTTAACAATTAGGTGCATTTATGACACTCAGATCATCCCAGAAATGCTCCCTGTTTGAAGGAGGAAGCCCAGTTATCCTCCCCGAATGAAGGAGAAGGCTTAGTTGACCTCCTTGACTGAAGGAGGGCATGGGTGAGCTCATTTTGATGTCATAGTGTGCTCATTTGATTCCAAGTAAGTCAATTAAACTTAGGATAGTGGGTAAATAGGCCAAAATTGACCAAATAAGTGTGCATGTTGGGTAAATGACTCCAACACCCCCACTTAAGCTATACTCAAGAGGAGAAAAAAATGCATGAAATTATAGGTCCCTAAAAACAAAGGCCATAGGTCACCCTATACAATAATGTTACTCAAACAATGCTAAAAAATAAATCTAAGTGAGCGAAGAGGGAAAATCCAGTGGAAACCCCCCGCCCCCCAAGCTGAACACTGGAAAGTAGCCTGATCACCTTGATGAACTCACCCCCAACAATGAATGGAGGTAAGTGACCTTATTCTCTAAAAATATCTTGGTGAATATGTCTGCAATCTGCTCATTAGTAGGGCAGTATTGCATAATGATGGTCCTATCATGCACCAATTCCCTGATATAGTGCATGTGTAATCTATACATGCTTAGTCCTATTCCTAGTAACTGTATATGTGGATATCTTAATAGAAATTTGATTGTCACAAAATAGGACAGTGGACAAAGTACTACCAAAATAAAACTCTGAAAGAATTCCTTGCAACCAAACAGCTTGGATGCAAGCATTCACCACTCCTCGGTACTTAGCCTCTGCTGAAGACAATGCAATGGTGGCTTGATTTTTTCTAGACCAGAAAATGGGGCCACCACCAAACATGAATACATATCTAGAAGTAGACTTCCAATCAATAGAGTCTCCCACCCAATCTGAATCTGTGTAACCAACCAACTATAGCTCAGAGTATGTAGCATAGTGAATGTTGTAGGTCCTGATGCCCTGAATATACTGGAGGATCCTCTTGGCTTCCTTCCAATGAATACCATGAGGCTTCTGCATATATATTGATATACAATTCATGGCATAACATATATCAGGCTGAGAATGAGTCAAGTAAAGCAACCTACCAATCAGTTGGTGGTAGATTGTGCAATCCATGGGTGGAGTGTTTTTTCCTTCTTCAAGGTTGATCCCTGAAAGGAAAGGGAATGGAGAAGCCATACATTCATCCATTTTAAACTTAAATAACAGGTCTGATATGTATTTTTACTGAGTGACCATTATCCCATCAAAATTTTGTGCAATTTCAAGCCCCATAAATTGCTTCAAGAGCCCCAAATCGCTCATCTCAAATGCATCATGGAGGACAGTTTTTATGACTGAAATGGAAGCAACAGTGCTTCCAGTAATCAAGAGATCATCAACATATAAAACAATAATAATAAAATTTCCATCATACTACTATAGATACACATTCATATCTAACTTACACCTTTGGAATTTCTACGAGAGAAGGAAGGAATCCATCTTGGAATACCACTCTCTTGTGGCTTGTTTTAACCGGTATAGTGACTTCTTTAATTTGCAAACCAAAGATGAATCTGAAATGTATCCCTTAGTATGATTCATGTATATTTACTCATGAATATATCCATGTAGAAAGGTAGGATTAACATCCATATGATGCACCTCCCAGTGCTTGGATGCCGCAATTGCCAAAACTAGGTAGATGGAGTCCAGTTTTGCAACCGGTGCAAAGGTCTCATGATATTCCACACCTTGGACCTAGGAGAACCATTTTTATACCAAAATTGCATTATATTTGCAGATGCTTCCATCAGCAGCAAAATTTTTCCTAAATACCCACTTGCATTGAACTAATTTCCTCCCTGGAGGAAGAGAAACTAGCTCCCAAGTAGCATTCTTTTGAAGAGAATTCATCTCTTCGTCCATGGCAGCTTTCCATCTCGGATTTTTCCGAGCATGGTAGTAAGAATTAGGATCTGGAATTTTCATTAAATAAAAATTTTTAGACAGAAAAGAGTCATGAAAAGATAGTGCAATACGTTCTCTTTGGAAATCGGACTAGGTTCTTCTTGGATTATTAGGATTTCCAATGTTGTCACCGGCGGAAGAAAGTGTCTATCTAGCCCAAGTTGGGAGATTTTTTTGCACTTCAGGTTCTGAAATTGAAATTGATACTTGCTGGTCACTGATATCAGATATCATATGTTCCAAATCAGGTTCCAAATGAGGGTCATTACCCCCAATTTCATCATCTAGATATTCAGTATAATAGGAAGGAAATTCAACAGTTTTCTCCTTCACTAGTTCTACCTCTTGAAGAGGGTCATCGAACCAAAAACTTATTTCAATGATGATTTGTTTTTTTCTAATATTGAGAAGCTTGAAAATTTTAGATTCATCAATATATCCAATAAAAAAACATTCAACACTTTGTGGTTGCAAAGCTTTCCTCTTATCATGCGGAATTCGGGCCCATGCAATGGACCCAAACACTCAGAGATTTGACACATTCGGCTTGTGTCCAAAGTAGGCTTAGAAAGGGGTCTTCCCTTTCATGGATGAGTGAGGCACTCTGTTTTGAATGTATACAGTAGAATTCATCGCCTCAGACAACAAATTTTCAGCCAACTTCTTGGCTTCCATCATGCAAGTGGTCATCTCCTTGAGAGATCAATTCTTTCTCTCCGCTACACCGTTCTGTTGGGGAGTGTAGGGGACTGAATGTTGGATCTGAATACCACTTTCAAAACATATATGAAGAAAATAATTACTGATATATTCCCCTCCATTATCATATCTCAAAATTTTGATCTTTTTCTCGGATGCATTCTCAATTAGTGCTTTTAATTCAATGAATTTTTCTAAGACATCTGACTTTTTCTTGATGAAGAAGGCCCATGTATATGTAGAAAAGTCATCTATAAAAGTAAGAACATACCAAGATCCATTCGAGGATGTGATGGGAATTGGTCCACTGATATCAGAATGAATCAGCCCCAAAATTTTTGATGCTCGGCTTGCCTTCCCCTGATCAAACTTATGCTCAGGATGCTTGCCCAAAATACATCCTTTGCAAACTACGGTGGTAGCTTTGATGACCGGGAGGCCTTCAACCATGGAATTTTTCTGTAATTGTTGCAAGTACTTGAATTTTAGGTGGCCAAACCTCTCATGCCAGAGCCTACTAACCTCATTTCAATGAGTTAACAGAGCTGTGGGCTTTGCATCCTCCACAAAATGGGAAAACTCATAGGCTTTTGCATGATGATTTCTAGAGCCTTTTGCCACAAGTTTCCTAGATGCAAGTTTGGTAATTTATACATCATCAGGGCTGAAGGATACTCTCTTGGGCACTCCACTGTGGCATTTTATAGACACTCAGGAGGTTTGATGCAAGAGACGGTACATACAAAACATTGGAAAAATAACCGTGCTCAATATTTACAGTACCTTGTCCTTTTGAGATGATGGTAGAGTCACCTCCCATGTGGATGGGAATGCTCTTGCTAGTATCGATAGAAGAGAAAGAGCCTCTGCTAGCCATAATGTGGTTCGAAGCTCCAAAATCTATGAGTAAACCCATGGACTTCGAAGTGCTTGCCATGAGGGCATGACCTCTTTCATGCTAGTATTCCCAATCTTGATTTTCTTTCCTCCAAAAGCTTTCTGGAAGATTTATGTTGTTTCTCTCAACGAGAGAAGTAGCTTCATCAAGATTCTTTTTCATGCAGGCATGTTCAGGGTGGAAGCCCTTCTCTCAGTATGAACACTTGAGTTTTTCCTTCCCATGGTGGCCTTTGTTTTTGTTCTTCTTCAAACCGGAAGGTTCTTCTTGTTGCTGGTTTTGAACTTTTGACTTAGGAGCTTCGAATTTGGTTTTGGGGTTCTTCTGCTGCTTTCCTTTCCCCTTCGAATCCTTGGGTCCTGAAGCAAAGAGGACTTGATCACGAGAGAGTCTAATGATCCCCATATGGACAAGATTATCATGCTCTCTTATTAGGGACTCAATAAAGGCATTGAGTGAAGGCATCTTCCATCCATCGGTTGTGAGCTTCCCCGCACAGAATGTAGAAACAAACACCGAATAGTCAACTCCAAGTTTTGAGAGAATGGCGAGGATGAGTTGATCATCCTCCTTCTTCACCTCAAACTGCTACAGAAAAGGACTATATGCTTGAATTTTGTGAAAAAATCATTGAGGGTCTCAAAATCACCAGGTTGAAGAGACATCAACTCATTTTCAAGCTAATAAAACCTCAAGTCATCCTATTTTCGATACAGGGAGGCAAGTTGGTCCCAAATCTCTTTTGGAGTCTTCAATCCTGAGAGGTGGAATAGAACATCCTTGGAGATAGAGAGACACGAGAAACCGAATGCTTCATCTTTCTTATTCAAGAATCTATCCTTGTCTATAACATGATTAGGCTCTTCTTCTGTGTCCATAGTGACCCGATAGAGTCCTCTGGCACGTAGCTAGATCTCCATGTCTCCTTTCCATTGATGGAAATTGAATAGAGTCAAAAGATCCATGGAAGAAGCCATATCAAACTGTTGTAGCGAATGCAGTGAGCCCGTAAAACTTGCAAATCAAAACAATAAAGTCACCGTAAGGTCGAACAGCCTGCACATTTTAGGCTTTCATCACACCCATCATAATTGATCAAGCAAGCTTGATCAATTATTCCTTAACTTGGGGTATTAAGTGGTAAACCTTTTGCTTCTGGTGTAGTGCTGGAATTCGAGCTTTTGCTCAATTTTTCATGCAATAACCGTCAAAAACCATGTTTTTGAAGAGAAAGAGCTTCATCCCGCCATGAGCTCTGATACCATATTAATATGTCACATTAATCTAGGGACTAAAACACAGTCTCATAAGAGATTTCAGACAATTAAGCATGAAAATGGCATAATGGTGCTACAAATAAAATGTTGCAGCTCTGTATAATCAATAAAATAATGATAGTACAATATAATGGTCACGTAAGGTGCTTGAATGCCAAGATAATTCGAATACTCAAGGAGGTCATTCGAATTGAATGGATGTGTGTAGCTTAACTGAATGTTAGCCACACTCGGCACACATAGTTAACCACCAAGCTAATCAATAATTGACTCTCAACTAAGTCCCAACTGAATTAGACTGCAATAGATGACTAAGTCTAACTGAAAGTGACTCATCACATGTAACTATATGTCCAACTGAAGGAGGTAGCGCATCCATAACTCCAAGTAGCTCTGATGGAGTTGACTAAAGTAAACATGTCATCAGAAGTGGTTCTAGGCACATGTGCTAGCTCCTGTTCATAAAAAATGATAAAAAATAATCAAATAATGAATGGAGGTGCCTTCACAACTTAGCTTAACTGATTGTAACAATCAGTTAGCAATTAGGTGCATTTATGACACTTAGGTCACCCCAGAAATGCTCCTTGTTTGAACGAGGAAGCCCAGTTAGCCTCCCCGAATGAAAGAGAAGACTTAGTTAGCCTCCTTGACTGAAGGAGGGAGTGGGTGAGCTCATGTTGATGTCATAGTGTGCTCATTTGAGAGGTATTTAGGCTCTTTATGGGTTTTTAAGCCCTTTTTTGGTGTTTTTGAGTCTTTACAAGGGTGTGGGGGTCAATGAGGGTAATGAAATAGATGTCTTTGTGTGGTGTAGGTCATGTAGAGCTAGTTGGGTAATTTTTTGGGTTAACAGATTGCCCCTTGATGTGTGAGGGAAGGATCTCATCGAATGGCCAACGGACATCATAGGATTTTATGGGGAGAGGTGGTTCTTTCTGGGTTGGGACATGGTGGATTTTGTTTTTTGTATTAATATGGTTCCCATCAATGGGTGAGATATAAATAATGTGTGACATGTATATGGACGAGTCGGGCATCCCCACGCTTGTAATAATGTCAAAAATAATAATGCGACCAAAGCTCTAGAATACAAGAGCCAACCATATACAATTGATGTTACATAATTGTGGCATCGATGAGAGGCTGAGTACAATACTGATCTAAAGAATCGATACATTGGACTCGTGAAATTATTATGGAATGCTATATCTTCACAACTGATGATCTGCTGGATCTGGGAGTGGACATTACTGTAAGGACTTACTGACATGGAGTGTCAGAGTCTCTGATATACAATATGTTGCATCAATCATGAATCTATACTGAAGCCCTGTTTTGGGGCTTCTGAACACTGTCTCCAATGCAACCCAAAAATCATAAGGGACATGAACCTGTTTGGGTCCCTCAATAGACTCATCAATGTACTAGAGCTAGGTGACATCTAGGGTCTTCGACCAAATACTGCACGGACCAATACCATATACGAATCTCAACGGTGCGATGATGTAGCTGGAGTCGAGCACGTGAGACACAACCATCTCGAGAGGCACTAAGGACTCCTCTCAAGTGGTCCAGGGAACTCATAAATGAGGTTAATGAAATCAAGATACAGGGACCTCTAGGTCTATCCTCTAGACTATATGTGTTGTCGTCGACAGAGGGGGACCTGCAGCCATTAGNTGAGTCAACCATAATGGTTGAATTGACATATTTGTCATAAAAAAACTACTTTTTTTGTTCGTATTTTTGACATATCTCCCTGTGTTTTTACTCAAATTTCGATTGGGAGAGCTTGTTGGATGCGGAATTTGATTCCAAATCCAACAAGTACCCATGATGCATACTTTTGATGGACCATGCTACCCCAAAAATAATAAATACCTGAAAAAATGTGATGGTGATGTCATCATCATGTTTTTTTAGGTATTTTTTTTTTTGGATAGCGGGGTCTGTCAAAAGTATGCAGTGTGGGTACTCGTTGGATTTAGAATCAAATTCCTCATCCAACGAGCTCTCCTGATCAAAATTTGAGTAAAAACACAAGGAGATATGTCGAAAATACGAATATAAAAAATAGTTTTTTCTTTTTTCCTCCAAAATTAATATATATTATTTTATTATTTTATTATTTTCCTTAGGAGGCCCATTTTAGACCTCAAATTCCTCTAATGTGACCAAGGAAATGGTATTTCCTTGACCAGAAGCATGAGGGAGATAACCAAAGGTGTGAGACAATCTGGGGACTGACACTCTGAAGTAGGGAACAGGGGCAGGGCATCACGGGGGACTCAAACTTCCTTTTTTCAAAGTATGGCGGTAGGGCGGCCCAGGAAGCAAATGAAACTGACTCATGGGAAATGGATCATAGCTATAATATCGGGGATGGAACTGCAGATGGGAAATACTTGGGGGAGGTAGATACTTTTAGTATTGATGGGATCCAAGGAAGACACATTGTAAAATACTCTGAAGAAAGGTGACTCAAAGTGGGAATCCTATCAAACTGTTATATGTGGGGTGGTGTCTAAAGACACCATTGTGGTACAATCTCATGGTTTCTTTGGAGAGCCCAAGAAAGTAAATACTTGATGGTGATTTCAATTTTAGAGAGTCTGAACACATGAAGAAGACTCCAATGGGGTCTCATTTTAGTTGATAGTCTCCAGTGCCCAAAAAAGGTTAAAAGTGTGCACAAGAGAGCTCGCCCATCCTTTGAGGGGGATGGGAGAATTATTTAGTGTTGGTAGTCCAATCAGGTTGGAAAAGGTTAAACATGTACTGACTAGACAGCCATTCAGATACTTTTACAAGCATGAATGAGAACAAGTTTTCTCAATGATCTTTTCTTGATGAGAAGGCTGGAAAAGAGCTTAACGATAACCCATGGTGAGCTTTTTCGAAAATTTTGGCCCCTCTGCCGGAGAAAGCATAAAAGGATGCAGAGGGGAACTATCTTGGCTTGAGTGTGCCAAGTTGATCCTTTTCATATGGTAGTCTACATGGTTTGCAAAAGGACATAAACGAAGCAATGTAGACGCCCTTTTCAATACTTTAACGAGCGGGACAGGAAGCAAATGTGCTCGCCGATCTTTTCATTCTTTTAGGAGTCAGAAAAGGGCTTAATAGAAACTCCAGTACGGTCAACCGATCGAGGGGACAATGATGGTGCCCCCCTTTTAGGACAATGGACAGTGGTCCAATGGTCATCCGTGTAGTATGGATGGAGCATATGGCTCTTGAACATACCAATACATGCACAGGATGGATCACGGCAGAGGCACATAGCCTGAGGTAGATCTCGGAAAAAGGTCAGGAGAGTCTTGTGTGACTGACCCATACCAACTTGGGGTGGACGGATTGGATAGTTATATTCTAAATAATAAAATGAGAGGGTGATATGATATTGCATGATGCATATAGACAGTTATGTGCCAAATGCATGCAAGATGATGTGCCTTCCGGAGGATGGTCCAGAACCCCGTATAAGTTGCGGTGGACGGATATGATCCAAGTATAAGTCCGGAGACTAGCATATGAGGCAGTTACATGTCCGAAGGCATTTGTATAAAAAATTGGTACATAAATCGAGATAAATATCGGGAAGTGGCCCTGAAAATTACTTGCTGATCATGAGACTATGATCTCATTGAAATATAGAGGAATGAAAATCAAACCCGGAGGTGTGAGGGGTGTCTCAAACAGAGTTTGGGTGACTCTAACTAGTAGCTAATGGTGCTTCCCCTAGTGTAGTGATGCATAGGGAAACACTAGACCAAATGGGGGCCTATGGGTATGGAGCTATCTCAACATACAATGTGCGATTCACGTGGTGATGTTAAGCGTAAAATATCTTGAGGTAGAGCCCGTTAAGGGGGTTCTCCAAGAGTTATCCATCAGAGTCAACAAGAATGTATGCCCCTTTTCTGAGGAAATGGTGGACGACATATGGGTCATACCACATTGACTTGAACTTGCCTTTTCCCAACTTATCATTGGCTTGGTCATAAACCAGAACCATATCACCTTCGCTAAAGGTGTGAGGGTGGACATGGGAGTCATAATAGGATTTTGACCGCAATATGTTGAACAGGGGTCAACACTACTTGGGGCATTGAAGGTTGGGCCAGTGGGTGAGGTACCATACGGGAATTCCCAATGTAAAGTTGGGTAAGTTTAAGGCAGCCATTACTAGCTTACTCATGATTCCATGCGGGCGAAATAGGAAGGGAATTGTATTGACTCAGGAGGATCCCCAGTAGTTCCCTGGTGAGTGCGTTTGGGGATGTGCTTGTGGTTATGGATGGGGTCGATACTGCGGTTGATTTTGCAGCTATGGATGAAGTTGTGGCTATTTTGGGGCTGCCGCTGTGGTTGATGTTTAAGTGCAGTAGTGCTGGATGACGGCATGCACAAATTTGCAGTCTCGTTTGGTGTCGGTGGTGGTGACACTGAGGGGAAGGAATCCATCATGGAGGTGTTGGTAAACAACCCAGGGCCCACATTCAATAATGAGGAGCTGGATGTGTCATCGACGATAGTGTCAACCATAGGGATAACATTGGATGGTGTTGTTATCCCTTGTGGATTGTGATAAGTTAATTGGTTAACCGTCATGAGGGAACATCATGAGACAGAAAACAGTGGATGCTACGACTCTCATGGCATACATATAACTTCTTCCCGGGAGGAGGTTATATTCCAACTGTGCATTAGCAACATCTATGTCAATCATTACTATTTTCTTGGCTAATGTTATGGGGACATGCGGAAGGATACCTTGGTATTTAGTGGGGTGACCATCATAAGCCCGCAGAGTAGTGGTGGATGGTTGCAGGATTGGGGACCCAAGTTTCTTCCAAACTAAGGTTGAGATAACGCATGTGGATGCCCCCTTGTCAACGATGCACCGGTGTATGACCAAATTTCGAATGGATACTGGAATTTGGAAGGAAATTGTTGATTGCATTTGGGGCTCTCCGTTATCTGTGTCAAACATGATCAACTTGGAGTTAGAGGGGTCTACAACATTGAGGGAGGCTAGTAAGGCCTTTCGCTGTGTTGGGCAAGTTTTAAGTACCTCAAGAGTGGACATGGCCATAGGTGTTTAGGCCAAGTCATCAACGATGTTGTAGCTCACAGCAGCTTTAGCCGTGGCATTGTTGGAAACCCATCATATGGGAGGGCATGGGAGAAAAGGGGTAAGTGAAGAGGTGTGTTCATTGTTTTGGATGTGGATGTCGCTGCTGGGTTAGTGGGTTCAGTGTTGGCTCTGTACTAATTTTTCCTGGTCTATAAATTGACGTCTTCGGTTGTCGGGCCTAGTATGTGGTGAACACATATTTCTCTTGGCGGTGGTGCAGCAGGGGCAGTGGGATTGGGTTGGGTAGCAGGTGTGGTTGCTACCAGTCCTTGGGGTGGTAATGGGTTTTGGAGTACCATAGGTGGAGGGTCTGGTGGTGTCGGGTTGGGTTGAGCTGGAACTGCCGTATTGGTAGCATGTTGGACTTCATTCTGAATGGCCTGCTTAGTGCGACCCATGAAGGGCCATTCATGCGTATAGTTCCCATAGAACTCACATAGTTTGCACGGTTAATTTGTGTGTAATGGAGCATTGCGTCTAGGTGGGTTTGGTTGCTGTGGATTTTGGGCTGGTCGGTTCGCCCTAGCATTGTTGGGAGGATTTGTTTGTTGACTGCCTCCTTGTGGTTGGTTGTTGCCTTGATTCCTAGCTCCGTTTTTTCTGGCTTTCCCTTGTTGTTTGTTGGGGGCTGGTTGGTTGGGAAGGTTTTGTTGTGCAAAAACTTGTCCCAAAGGTGTTGGCGAAGCTGGGGCAATGGCTTCAGCGGCTTGCACTAGTGGTGCATAATAAACTTGGGGGGCTAGGGGTGCCACAAATCCGGTCATTTGTCCTAAATATTGTTGTGTCATCCAAGTAGGTGCATGGCCCTGCTGTTGTGGCGCGGGTTGTGCATAGGAGTTTGTAGCTCTTGATTGAGACATCATTCTTGAATAGTGAGGAGCTTGGTTTGGGTAGGAAACACTAGGGGTGCTTCTTAGATGCGGTGGCATCATGAGTGGTGTCGCGTGATGTTGTGCTTGGTGGGAAATAGATCCTTTGATGCCATCTATAGGATGGGATTCCCCCGACACATCCCAGTAGGAGGTGCCTGCATGGGGAGTGTCTGGGATGATGGTGTAGAGGTATCCAGACCGTGCGTAAATAAGGTTGAATTGTTGGTCCTTCAAGATGGCATCTTCCTCTATTTAGGGACATTCGAAGGCAACATCCTTGGCTATGAGTGGCAGCAATGTTTTTAAGAACCAGTCAAGGAATATCCTGTCATCAAGCTTGATCTTGCCAAAGCTGCAACGTTGCCACCACTCATGGATGTGGTTGGTTATGTGGGTCACCATGTTTTTACGGCAAGATAGCAAGATCTCCACCCCTTAGTCATATCTAACAAGGAGTTGGAAATATTGCAAGAACATGAAGGCCAGAGAGTTGAAGTCTGGGTACTTGGATTGAATTCTGGATACTGGGTAGTTTCCAATGCACCCTCACAGGTGTTGCAGCCAAGTGGACATGGGTCCACTGCCAATCACCAGTATGGAAAGTGGATCAGGGTTTACACCAGCCATGGGGCTAGATGGTGTAGTGTGTAAGTCCAACTCAGATTGATATGAGTCTGAGTCTGAGTCTGAGTCTGTGTGGCCTTCTGACGGTGTAGAGGGTCATCGATAATGGTCTCGACGGTGCTGGTTTAAAGAACCGAACTATGGTGGATCACCTCTTAGGCCTGAAGAAGAGTGTGGGGGATCAATTGTGTCTAATTGGTAGATCAAATGGTGTAATATGGTAATGATGATCTGGACCCAGGTTTCATTGGCTTCCTATTTGCTTTTAGGTGGTCACTCAGCCACCAAGACTGCCAGGAGACAAAGCTTGGCTTTTTCCTCACGGGAGTGCTAGTCAATCGGTAGGGGTTGTTACCTATTTTGCTTGGCAATTCCTTTCAGAAACCAACTACTTTGGGGTTCCTATGGTACTCCTCATAATGGTTTTTAGGGAAGATCCCAATTACTTCCCACGGTTAAGACAGTTAGGGACTTATTTCCTCAAACTACAAAGTTTTGAATTAATGTAAATTGATTGATTTTAATGGTTGGCTCAGCATCATGAACTGAGTTTGGTTGATTAAGTGGTGTGGTTGTGTCAAGCCTTCTAAGTGAGTTCTGTTTTTTGAATTATTTTCTCTTATTATGCTTCAATTTTGTGAAACTAGAACCATGGTTTATGAATACCTCTTAGCAGATGTTTTTCTGGTTTGTTGTGTGGGTTGAATAATGGGTAACCAGTGAACAGAACTGAAACTAAACAGAATTCAAGATGTGGCTATTAAATTTTGAACAATTGTAAACCTATTAGGGGACTACCCCATCCTTGTATTCCTCCTATACCAGGAAAGAGTGTTGGGCTCTCAACACAGTGGGACAAGCCCACCTGTAGATCCTCAGGTCACTCTCTAAGTGCAAGGTTGGTCAATAGGGAGGATGTGAACGCCGCAAGGCCCCCTGGGCCTACCACCCCCTATACCTTCCAAGTCACCCATTTTTAGTGGTTATGGAGCAATGAAAATGATAAGTACCTATTACTATACTTGCTCAACCATTCGTCTTATCCCAAAAGACCCCGGAGGTTGATGACTGGGTAGAGGAGGAAGGGCTAGGAAAGGGGTTAATTTTTGATAAAAATTGAAAACTAACTTACAGTACTTTAACTAACCCTTTAAACAGATTTATGTGCATTAACAGCTAACCAAATAAATCATCAGCCTACAAAATTACTTGCAGAAAGAGGCAAGCTATCAGACAGTGGCGGTAAATCCACACTAATAGACCAAACAACAAAAAACCGAATCCTGAGAGACAGGTCGCACTTTTCGTGGCAAATGTAGCGAGGGGGTCACTGGTTTTTTCCCAAAATAGGTGAGGGGGTCACTTAAAAACAAATAACTGGAGTGATCAGGTTGTTGGGAGTGAAGTCGCTCTTTTCGGGCCCAAATACAAGACTGGGTCGCTCTTTTAGGGGCTAAATGTGCGACTGGGTTTCCCTTTTCAGCTCGATATGAGTGACCTGGAACAGAAACTGAATTTTTTTTTTAAAACTTAGTCGGGAACGGCTGACAATAACAGGTACTATGGCCGAACAGGCTTGGGTCGGCCTCAAGTGGGCTCGAATGGAAATGTAAATTATAGAAACAAAGATCTAAACTAGAAATAAACTAGAAATAAAATAGGTCAACATAAATTTGAAAATAAACTGTAAAAACCCAGGGATCCTTTGGGATAGACTCGCCAAACTGTAGTAGGGCTTCTTCCCTAGCTACATCCAGAAACAGATACCTCTTATCTATAGGACAGAAGGATAGGATCTCTATGGATGGAAGAGAAAACCTACAGGAAAGAGTTAGTGAACCAAGCAAAACCTACAGCACACTGTTAACGGAGAACCTCTGAAACAATGTGAGCAAAAACACCTACAAATAAAACAATCTACAAAACTAAGATACTAATAAGAAACACACATTATACTTTCTAGTTTTGTTGAAATGGGCCACCATGCCCTAGTAGGAAGCTACCTCTCTATGGAATGGGATTTGGCTAATGGAGCAAGTGAGGGAGAGGGATGAATGGCTTGAGAGAGATGGGTCTCAAGGAACTCATACGAGCAGAGTAACGATAGGAAGAGAAGGAATGTTTTTAGAGTGACCCCCACCCTTGTATTTAAATCTTTTTCTTGATCTTTAGGGTTTTAAGCCCTTGGTCAGGGCTTTAGCCCCTTCTTAGGGATTTAAGCCCCTTTCACGCATTTCTTAGCTCTTTGAGGTTTGTAGGCCCCTTTTAGGGGATTTAGCCCCTTTTTGAAGGATTTAGCCCCTTTGAGAGCTATTTAGGCTCTTTTATGGGTTTTTAAGCCCTTTTTAGTGTTTTTGAGCCTTTACAAGGGTGTGGAGGTCAATGAGGGTAATGAAATAGATGTCTTAGTGTGGTGTAGGTAATGTAGAGCTAGTTGGGTAATTTTTTGGGTTAACAGTCCACTTAAGGACTTCACCATCTGCAAAAGAAGCTTTAAACCCTTTCTTATCTAGAGTTGAGATGGAAAGAATATTCTTCATTAAACTTGGAACATATAAGACTTCTTTCATATTCATGAGCTTTCAAGTTCTTAATTTGTAAGTTGCTTCTCCCATTCCTTTGATGGGGTATTGATAGTCATCTCCAAGTTGTACCTTGCGAGAATAGTCTTTTAGGGTTAGACAAGAGAGTGAATCCTTATGTCCTGTCATATGTTTGGAAGCACCATTGTCTATAATCCAAGTGTCACTTCCATGAGTGATTGCTCCTATGAGAGATGAAATTAGGACATACTCTTCAGTAGAGTCTTCATTCTCTTTGATCATTTCCTTGTCTCATTCATTCTCTTTAGTTACATGGGCATGGTACTTCTGATTATTCTTCTTGGACTGATCTTTCTTAAGAGGATAGTAAATAGAAATGTGTCCCATCTTATGACATGAGTAACATTCAAAAGATGTGTAATCCCTTCTCGATTTCTTCTTGGAGTTAGGTGATATTTTGGGATATGAACCTTGACTCTTCCTTTTGAATCTTCAATTCTAGGTGTGTGTAGCTAGAGCTTGATCCTCATTGTCATTTAACTTTTCTTCTCTATTGATTATCCTTCCTTCTTCTTGTACACATTCTTCCAATAGTTTTCTGAATTTGGTTAGCTTTCTTCTAGCACATATTCCTCTAATGAAGGAGTCTCATTCTCTAGGGAGACCATTCAGAGTGGTCATCACCACTTCTTATTATTCAACCATATCACCAATGGCTTCCAACTATTCTTTGATCCAAGATAGTCTAGAGAAATATAATTGTCTAGTTTCTATATTTAGTATCTTCACACCCTTCAGTTGGTTTCTCAAGGCCATTCTTTTGTTGATGTTCTTATCTTCAAACATATTAGTTTGTGCATCAAAATTTTTTTTAGGATTGTTCTTCGAAGATACCTGGGTGATCAACTAATCCTTAATAGAGTTAGCTATGATCCTTTTCACTTTGATCATATCATTTTTGTGTTTTTCCTTTTCCTCTTATCCTTTTGGTTCCTTGACATATTCCTTGACAAAACCATCTAGGTCATGTTCTTTAAGGATGAGTATGATTATGTACTTCCATGCTCTAATGTTCTCTTCTCCTTCAATATTTTTATCCAGATTGGTATTGTATGTTATGATTAAATAAATAGAACTTCAAATGGAAATATAGGATATATTACTTACTAGTTTGAGTACCTTTTATGGAACCAACTTGAGGATGACCTAGGGTTTGGCTAGAAAACCCTAATTTTCCAATTGTGATCACTTATTGATTCAAGAAGAAGAAAATGTTTTCTTCCCCAAGGCGAGCTAGAATGTATCTTTCTTTTCTGGAATATGAGGATAAAATATTGAAAAATATGATGCCCTAGTTTCTCTTGACAGTAGTGTTAGGTCAAAAAATGAAAATCCTCAAAATGAAAAACCACTTCGATAGAAAGATTCTCCCTCCTAAGGAGAGAGGGGAATTTGATGCATAAAAGAAAAAGTATGGAAAAAGAGTTCTATCTTTATACAAAATTGACATTTAGGTTCTCAATCAACCTTATAGTTCTTTAAGGCATGTGTACAACTACAGTGTATTTAAAGAATTATTGACCAATAATTACAATGTGTTCAAAATATTTAATGTAAAATTTTAATTTATTACCCATCACCTACTTATTATACTATGGAATTCATAAAATATTAAGATGTTGGTAAGTTAGATTGATAAATACTTAACACAGATTCCATTTCATTGATGTGATTGACACAATGGATCGGTCGTGGATGGATACTAGAAGGCTTGTCATGGAGGAGGCACCTAATGATTGGTTGGAGGAGGTTGATATCGATATGTTGGATGGTAGCGGGGTGGGGGAGGAAGAGGATAAAAATGTTCCACTTCTAGTGGAGATAAATTTAAAGGATAATTCTAAGAGTGCCACCACCACTATATACATAGGAATAATCAACTAGAAGAAGAGATTTCACTTCAAATATGGCTTTCACCTCAACATCAATGCCTGTTGATTTTAGAGGGAAAGTGGTTAAATTTAATTTTAAAATACATGATGATGAATATATTAGATTTTTATCATTTAATCAATATGATCTATGATCTTATCTGAGAGAATAACATGCACATCAATAATCACAAGAGACAAGAGACACAAATAATTTTCCTCAGGGAAACCATAATGGAGAAAACCCCGCAACTTCCTCAGAAATAGAATGAGCACCAAAAGAAAAAGTAAAACCCAAATATACAAATATGATCTCCGACAGCTATTCTCTCTCTCACTTGTGTGAGATCCTCCTCTCTCACTCATGCGCTACTATTGAGTGAGTGTCTATTCCAAATAGAGTGTCTCACTCTCTATTTATACTTGTTTTCCACTTGAATTTTACTCTTACAGATTTGAACTCACTAGGACAGTCTAATAAACCTAATACCCCTCAACAGTGGGGCCTATTGGCCCGACTTACAATAAAGAGTTAACCTCAATGCCTTTACATGACTTTATTCTATTAATGACTCTCCCGATCGGAGGAACAAACATCTCTGTTGGGGTACTGTTAAATCAGTAATTTGTTTCTTCAATTTTGGTTTTGTTTCTTTTTTTTTTGGTTTGAGTTTCATTTATTTCAAAGTAACTCTTTTTGTTTTAAGTTTAATTATTTTCTTCCTTTAGGAAAATTTTTGGTTGTTAGATCAATTTTTGAACTTAGCTTTTATATTTTTGTTTTATATTTGATCTTTTACATTTTGATAGGGTATTTTAAATGTCATTATATCAAAGAATGGATTCCCAAATAGATTTTTGAGTATGGTTCTGCATAGTCATAGTTCGAACAAATTTTAAACTGCATTCAAAATGACGAAAAGCTGAAAAACAGTGAGAAAATAGCACTAAACATATTCTTGTAGCGCTGGGGTAAAAAAATAATGAAGGCATGCTACAAGAATATTGCGGCCTTCATTTTTCCCGATTTTTTAGCGAAATTTCGTCACGATTTCAAAATTATGAGTGACTAATCCCCTGCTATGAGTGTTTGCTACGTGTGAACTCCAGATTTATCATGTTTCCAAGTGTTTCCAGGTCGTGAGGAAAAACGTGGTTATCATAACTCTTAATGCGGTTGAGCTTGACAGGTAGCACCGAAATTTGGTTTAATGCGAAGTGAATTGTTGCATACATGCATGTTGGATGATAGAGGACTTAATAGAATGACGGTGCCTTCCTTAAATCATGGAGATTACAGTTGCAGAGGTAGTGCAGGTTTTCATAGTCGCCCAGAAAACTAGGGCTTTTTCATCTTGACACCTGAAGCTAAATTGAACCTGGAGAGACATCTGTAGTTTTCAGGCCAATACTCAAATAGCGTGGAGAGCGGTTTAAAGCATCTGTAGTAAGGTATTCCACGATAAGCCAGTATCATTGCAAATTTGGGGCTTTTCATCCTGACTGGTCATTAATTGAATCCTAAAACCTATACAGTTTCATCCTCTGAAGGAAAATGGGCAAGAGTGGTAAAATTAACAGAGCTGAACCAACTGATGTGGGGTGGATTGAAAAGCTTCCTGGATGTGTTGAATTGTTTCAATAGGCTGGTTGGATTGAATTTTTCAAAAGAATAAATGGATATAATACTGAAGTGTCTTGCAAGTTTGCACGTGTTGTAAAGATGACATGGTGACCTTTGAGACTCTTAAATTTAGACTAACAGTGGAATTGATCTATGAAGCTACTAGGATTAAAAATGATGGTGAATTATGGTTTAAGAAACTGCCTTTTGAATTTGATCCACAAAGATATCTTTTACCAAGTGTCACTCCTGATTGGAATAAAGGCATCCTTATTCAAAATTTCAGAAAGGAGTGGGTTGAGCCAATTAGGATACTGCAGAGCTATGTTACTTGTGAGGGCAGGTACGCTTATGTATACAAATACCACTTCAGATTCCTTCAGCACATGGTGGGGGTGTCAAAGATGAACTTGCCATTCTTCTTTTTAAGGAGCTTGCAGAAAATGTCCAACAGGGTGAAAGGGAAGATAGATCATTCCTCTCAGTCCATTTTTCATCATGGGCTGGTTAAGTTAATTATCAGCACTGTTTTGCAGCATGAGGGTAAAAGTTGGGACTTCTTTCTTTTTTGGTCAGGTTTCCATGTGAATCAAGAAGATCAGCAGCCTAAGAGGCAAGCAGACAAGGGTAAGGTTTTGATAAGAAAATTAGGTCAGAAACCTAAACTCAAAGTTAAGGAAGCATCAAAGCATATGGAGGAGGATAGTAAACCCAAACTGTTTTCAGCCAGTCTTAAAGGCAAGTACTCATTGTTTGTAGATGAAAATGAGCAATTTGAATAGTCCCTGGCACCTGCAGAAGATTCTCATGAAGTGAAAACTGTTGATACAAAAAAGGTGGTTGTACACGAAGAAGAATTGCAGGTCAAACAGAGAAGCCCCATTACTATATTGACTGATGATGAAGGTTACCTGCTAGAAGAAGAGCAAGTGGAAAAAATTGTGATTAAAGCTGAAACATGTATAGAAAGCCCCACTTTGGCAAAGGAGGCAGGCAAACCTAGTAAGAAAAATAAAAGGACTGTAACCCCATATTGGAGGCCTAAAACCAGGCCAACAAATAAATTAAGATGGAACATGAAGAGGTTACTTAATCCAAAATTGAATTCTAAACAAGAGACTGTCTTGAGTGATACTACCTCAAATGAAGAGACAGAAACTGGTAAAATGGATAGCAAAAGAAAAGGAAAATCAGTTGCTAAACCTTCTTCTTCTCAGCCTGCAAAGGTGAAAGGATCACAGTCTGTAAAAGAGTTTGAGCAGCCCAAGTCTGAATTGTCTGCAATAATTCTTAAGATAAAAACTAAACTTTCAAAACAACAACAAGAAGAGAAAGCTAAAATATGTCCTGTTGAAAATCAAGAGTGGGAAGAAGAAGATGAGCTTATACTTAGGGAAGCAGGAATTCTAAAAGATCCTAGTATTCCTACTGATTTCTCATACTGGTTAATAAAGGATGCAAACATATCTGAGATCCCTAGTTTTGATAAAGAAAACTTGCAGGAAAGTATTCAGCAGTATAAGCAACAGATGAAACACTTGGAGGATGTTAATGATGGGTTAATGAAGGTTAACAGGGGGCTTATAGAAGAATTACAGGATGTCAACAATCATTTCCAGGAACTATCAGAAGTATCCAAAGAGGTTCTCAAGAGAAAAAGGACTACTGACAGGCACTATACAGAGTTGGAAAAAACAGTGAAGAGCTTGCAGCAGGAAAACAAGAAGCTCACCAAAAGGATAACTAACCTGGAGCAGGAGCAGAAGAAAGCAAAGAAGAAGTCTCAAGCGCTAGATGGTATTGCCTTGTTGGCTGAAGCAGCAAAAGATCTTTAAGTCAGTTGTTCATTTAGTTAGTTGTTATCTTTTGAATAAACACATATGTTAGTGATTTACTATTTTTAGCATATTTTGTAATTTTGTAAGTTTGTACTTTTTACTTTAACTCAGTGAGTTGATAGAGGCAGTTAGGGTTTTAGACCCAATTGATTTTGTAAAGAAACACTATTTAAGGAGGTTAGAGAATCATTAGCAAGGCTCTGATTTTTGGGAGCTACAGGAGGTCTGCAGACTGTTTGTATTTTCAAACTTGTTCAGAGCTAAGTATGGTGACTGTTATAAGCATTTGCTGATGAAATTATGATATATATGACTTTTATCCTTCAGTTTTTTTTTTTGTTGGCTTCATTATTGAACTTGTTTAGTTTCTTAATAGATATATTCATTGCTGGTTAATGTGTATTTGCTGGTAATGCTTGTCTGTTATGTATGAACCTCAACATTGTGTTTCTGTTGGATCTTGTGTGGTATATTATGCATTTTTATCATCATTTGTTTATGATTTAGTTATTGCTTTCCTTATGAATGTATTCCCTGATTGTTCCCAAAGCTTATAACCATTAAAACATTGCAGAAACCCTAAACCATATCTGTTTTATTGAATTTTATCTTGAGTGTGTGTTGGCTTGTTTCTCTGGCCTTAGAAACAATTTCTGGCACAAACATCTTTGGCGCTGTTGCTGGGGACGAAGCTGAAGCATATCTTCCCTGGGATACTTATTAGTTTTCCTGGTTTAAGAGGCGGACTTGAACCAGCATTTTTAAGGCTATTTTTTCACCAAAGTTGTCACAGTGGCTTCTAGAGGAGTGGGAACCAGGAGCAGACCTACTTCATCGTTACATTTAGGGGTTTCAGACCCTGAACAGATCTTGAAGATAGCAAGAAAACTCCGAAGGTATCAATCTTTATGAGCCCTTTGTGACCATGACCAGTTGCGTACTTCATTACATCCAGCTGAAACCTCACCTTGGATAAAACCTACCATCCCTGAGAGCACTTTCCAAATTTTTACTAATCCTCAAACCTTTTTGAAATCCAAGACTGCTTCTCCTGGTAAAATACCTCTCTTTCAGCTGAAAGTAGGAAAGAGCCCTTTTCAAACAAGTTCAAGTCAAGATTCCTCATCTGCAAAGACAGTCAGTCCAAAGATGGTAGCCCAAAACCCTCCCATGGATATGATGGACCAGATGGTTGCAGCCAGGTATGCACCATTAGTCTTAACTCAGCCTTTACATGCATTGCCTGGAGGTGATTACCAAAAATATATGCCTAGGTTCAATGGCCAGGGGAGACCACTGCTGAAGAACATTGGGAGGCTTTCCTAAGTTATGCTGACAATCAAAACATTGAGATCAAAGATGTATGGATGAGGGTATTCGTTCAGAGCCTTGATGGGGATGTAAGGAAGTGGTTTAGAGAGTTGCCTGCCAACTCAATCACTATAATTGAAGAGCTCCGTGATCTTTTCATGAGGCAATGGGGAGACACAAAGGACCACACCTATTATATAACTGAGTTTGGAGCTCTCAGAAGGAAAAAAGAGGAGACTGTTGCTGATTTTTCCAAAAGATTTAACAAAATGTATAGTAGGATTCCAGCAGAAATTAAGCCTACTGAAAAATCAACTAAACTTACCTATGCCAATGCCTTTGACCATGAATTTTATCTATTGTTGAGAGAAAGAAGACTTATCACCCTGCTGAACATGCAAGATGCAGCATTGGAGGTAGAGTCTAATTTGCTGGCTTCAAACAGACTTAAGAAAGAAACAACCCAACAACTTTATGAAAGAAAAAGGAAAGAAGAAAGCTGTTTCAACAAGTGCTGCTCCTCAGTCTGCTGAAGCCAAGATAGATGAGATGGCAAAGCTGGTAAATATTCTCACTACCAAACTGAATAAACTAGAGCTCGAAAAGAATTCTTCCAAACCTTCTCCAGAATCTGAAAGAAATCGAAATAACCAGAATCAGTTCAGAAGGCAATTTACTCCCAGATTTATACCAAGAGAGTGCAGGAACAATGATATTCAGCGAGAGAGGAGAGAGAATGAAGATCAAAGAGTGCCCCCACCTCTTCAAAATAATGTAGCTGATGAAGAAGAAGTTGATGAACAGCTGCTCTTTGAAGAGACTGAGACTGATCAAGATATGAACCACTTTGGAGATGGATTGTCTACAGGTTTTGTTACTGAAGGAGAATTTCTGAATGCATAATTTTATGATGCTGATGTGTTTGAAGCTGAGGATGAGCTAGAGTTAGAAAAGACTGCTGTAACAGCTGCTGTTCATCAGAATGGACCCAAGAAGACTATAAATCTCAGATCAGGCCCAAAGCAATTGGTGCAGACCCTAAAGAAGAAAGCTGTCGTTCTTGCTGCTACTGTTCCTGCTGCTGCTGTTCCTGCTAAACAGACAGCTGATCCTGTGCCAGAAAAAAGACAATCTGTAGAAAAATCAAAGAAGAATGCTAAAATTGAAGAGGTAAACAAATCTATCTAGAATTTTAGTTTGGAGAATGAACTAGGGAAGTTAAAGATCCCTGTACCTTTGACTGAGTTAATAAAGAATCCTTCATATAAAGAAACAGTCCTGAAAGTGATGAATGTACCCAGTAATCAACATGTTTCAGATACAGTTAATTTGCAGGAAGAAAACCCCAAAATATTCATTGGATCAGCCCTGGCTGAAAAAACTGAAAATGAGGCTGGTGCTTCACCCCCTTTCTATGTCACCCTGACAGTCCATGATCAAATGATTCACAATTGCCTTTTAGATTCAGGAGCCTCCCACAATTTGATGCCAAAAGCTGTAATGGAAGCCCTGGGCCTCATTATCACCAAACCTTACCATGATCTATATGCCTTTGACTCCCGAGTTGTGAAATGTTTAGGAGTAATTAAAGATATGGTTGTCAGCTTAGCTCAGTTGCCTATGAAAAGTGTGATAATGGATGTTGTAGCTGACTTTACACCAAAGTTTGGCTTACTTCTGTCTAGGTCATGGGCTAAAAAGGTTGGGGGAACCTTACAAATGGACCTTTCATATGCCACCATTCCAGTGTTTGGTGGAGAAACTAGAAGACTGTATAGAGAACTGCAGTTTGCTTACATAGTGACAGATGACAAGCATCCCACTAATCACCCACTGTACTCTGTTGATAAAGATCTTGGTACATGCATGTTACATTTCAGTGATGAGGATAATTCTGCTGGTCTGTTACAAGTGGAAAAATATCAGCCAATAAAACACAGCAGAGAGGAAGAAGATGTACTGTGGGAGCTGTACTTTGATGGATCCTCGTGCAAAGAGGGTGCTAGAGCTGGAGTCCTACTCATTTCTCCTGGAGGTGAGATAGTGAAACTCATGTATAAGCTGGAGTTTGTTACCACTAATAATACTGCTGAGTATGAAGCTCTGCTACTGGGACTGAAAGCTTCTAAATACTTAGGCATTCAACAAATTGCTGCATTTGGCGACTCCGAATTGGTTGTTCAGCAGGTGAAGAACAACTATCAAGTAAAGCAGGGTTTGGTGAAAGTGTACCGGAATGAGGTATGGGATATGCTTGAAAACTATTTTGTAGCATTTAATATCACTCATATTCCAAGGAATCATAATGATACTGCAGACTCATTAGCTTTGGCTGCCACACACTTAAGAATTCCTAAAACCACTCAGCTGAGGTATCCCATAGAGGTGAGGTACAGACCATGTGTACCGGATAATGTGAGGCATTGGAGGGTATTTGAAGATGACATTGAAATCAAAAAAATTATTGAGCTTACAGATGAGTTCACTAATGCCCAAATTGATCAAGAAGAAGATGAAGGGGATGAACAGTTAAATGAATTTGCTGAAAATGAATCTGCTGAAAATAAGTTTGCTGAACATGAGATAGCAGGTCATAAAATTATTGAGTTGAAGAGTAACTTCATCCAAAAAGGTTTAGTGCCTTTAGAAAGAATATTTACCAAAGATGATACTCCTTCAAAGCCAGTGGTTCAAACTTCAGAAGACAATGTAGTGGACTGCAATATTGGTTCTGCTGAACATCCAAAAATGGTAAAAATTTCCAAATCTTTGTCAGCTGAACAAAGAAATAGATACATAAAACTTCTGAAAGAAAATATAGATGTGTTTGCCTAGTCTTATGAAGAACTACGAACCTATGATACATCAATCATTCAGCATAAGGTTCCTTTGAAGCCTAATGTTAAACCTTTCCAACAGAAACTAAGAAGGATCAATCCAGCGTTATTTCCTGTGATTGAAAAGGAAGTAAAGAAGTTGCTGGATGCAAAGATAATTGTGCCTCTCAGGTACTCTTCCTGGGTTGCTAATTTGGTTCTTATCAGAAAAAAGAATGGGGAAATCAGATTATGTGTGGACTTCAGAAATCTGAATAGATCATCATTAAAAGACAACTATCCTCTTCCTAAGATTGAACAGGTATTGCAGCAAGTAGTTGGAGCTCAGAGGATCTCTATGGTGGATGGTTTTTCAGGGTACAATCAGATTGCAATGCACCCTGATGACAAGGAGAAGATAGCCTTTACAACCCCCCGGGGGACATTCATGTATGACAAGATGCCCTTTGGCCTGATGAATGCTGGAGCAACCTTTTAGAGAGCAATGGATATTGCCTTTGTGGGTGAAAAAGATAAGTTTGTGGTTATCTATTTGGATGATATTACAGTTTTTTCCAAGTCAGATGATGAGCACTTGAAGCATTTAAGGCAGACCTTCCAAAAATACAGAAAATTTGGCCTGTCCCTAAATCCCAAGAAGTCACATTTTGCTGTGCAAGAAGGTAAATTACTTGGCCATTTAGTGTCTGCTGATGGCATCAGAATAGATCCTGAAAGAGTGAAAGCTATACTGAAGATCAGTTTACCTAGGAGAAAAAAAGATTTTCAATCATTCATTGGCAAAATTAATTTTCTGCGGTGGTTCATTCCCAATTTTGCTGAGACTATTAAATAGATCACAACCATGTTGAAGAAGGACCAGGAAGTCAGGTGGACTGTTGAGGAAAAGGCTGCATTTGAAAAAATCAAGGTGGCTCTTACTGAAGCACCTGTGTTGGTAAGCCCCAATTTCACCAAAGAATTCCTTACTTTTTCATTTGCATCAGAAGACACAATTGCAGCAGTTTTACTTTAGAAAAATAAAGAAGGATTGGAACAGCCTATTGCCTTTTTCAGTAAAACTCTTAGGGATTCTTAGCTGAAGTACAGTATATTGGAAAATCAGGCTTATGCTCTGGTGAAGGCTTTAAAATTTTTCAGAATTTATGTCCTGCACTCAAAATTTATTTCATTTGTTCCAAATGCTACTGTGAAAGATGTTTTAACACAGCCTGATAGTGAAGGGAAGAGAGGCAAATGGATTGCAAAATTTATGGAGTATGATGTGGCGATCAGACCTACTAAGCTTGTCAAGGGACAGGGTTTAGCTAAGCTGCTAGCTGAATCAAATTGTCAGGCTCTTGGACTGTATGTTATGGCTGAAGAAATAGCTCAAGAAGAAGATCAAGCAGCTCTGAAGAAAGAGAAGATCATGGATTTCTACTCAGCATCTACCTGGTATGCAGACATTGTTCATTTTCTGTTATTTCTGCAATGTCCTGAGCATTTATACAAGAAGGCTGCTAGATCTTTGAAACTCAAAGCTACTAAGTATTGTTTGGTAGAAGATCAATTGTTCTGGAAGGATCCAGGGGGTATCTTGCTCAGATGTTTGGACCAATCTGAAATAGGAGAAGTGATGTCAGAATCCCATGAAGGTGCCTGTGGAGGGCATAAATATTGGAAAGCAACAGCTTACAAAATTTTACGAGCTGGATATTATTGGCCATCCTTGTTTACAGATGTTTACCAGTAGGTAAGAGCCTGCATTCCTTGTCAGAAATTTACTGGTAAGCAGAAATTATTGTCTTTGCCTTTTAAACCTATTGCAGTCAATGCCCCTTTTCAGCAATGGGGTCTGGACTTTATTGGAGAAATAAATCCAGCATCTTCAGGACAACATCACTGGATTCTGACTGCAACAGATTTTTTCACAAAATGGGTGGAATCCATTCCCACGAGAAATGCTACGGAAAAGGTAATCATTGAATTCATTGAAGAAAACATCCTGAGTCGGTTTGGTTGTCCACAGAGATTAGTAACAGACAATGCGAAGGCATTCAAATCTAAGGCAATGGTGGCCTTTTGTGAAAAAAATGGCATCATTCTGAAGCACTCAACTCCCTATTATCCTTAGGGCAATGGTCAAGCTGAATCCGCCAATAAGAACATTATTCAGAGCATCAAGAAACTGCTGAATCATAACAAAAGGTCTTGGGATTCAATGCTGAAGTACGCATTGTGGGCAGATAGGATTACAGTGAAACAGGCAATTGGTACTTCTCCATTTCAGCTAGTTTATGGTACAGAAGCAGTTTTCCCTGTTCATTTGGGGATTCCAGTGATGAAATTTCTCCAGAATACTCAAGAGGAGCCAGATGATATGCAGAGGAGAATCTTTGAAATGATAGAGTTACAGCAAAGTAGAGAGAAGGTGGATGAAAAAGCACAGCTGTACAGAGCCAAGATAAAAAGCAGATTTGACAGAAATAGTAAAGAAAATACTTGTTCAGTTGCTGATATGGTTCTAAGGTGGGATGCAAGAAAGGAGCAAAAGGGTAAGCATGGTAAATTTGAAAATCTTTGGTTTGGCCCTTTTCTGGTGTCAAAAGTGTTAGAGAACAATAATTTTATCTTGCAGTCCTTGGAAGGTGAGGAATTGTCCAGCCCTGTTAATGGGCGATTCCTCAAGCATTTCTATAGTTTTTAAGAGCATTTTCACTGATCATTGTACATACCGGTGATTGAATCATAATAAGACTCCATGGCCCAATGGAAGTTTTGTAGACAGGTAGATAGAAGACAGAAGGCACTGGTCTACACGTACTTGAAGCCTCACAGGGAGGACTTCATCCCGCAGTTGGAGCCAGATGTTAAATCAGTAATTTGTTTCTTCAATTTTGGTTTTGTTTCATTTTTTTTTTTTTGGTTTGAGTTTCATTTATTTCAAAGTAACTCTTTTTGTTTTAAGTTTAATTATTTGCTTCCTTTAGGAAAATTTTTGGTTGTTAGATCAATTTTTGAACTTAGCTTTTATATTTTTGTTTTATATTTGATCTTTTACATTTTGATAGGGTATTTTAAAGGTCATTATATCAAAGAATGGATTCCCAAATAGCTTTTTGAGTATGGTTCTGCATATTCATAGTTCGAACAACTTTTAAACTGCATTCAAAATGACGAAAAGCTGAAAAACAGCGAGAAAATAGCACTAAACATATTCTTGTAGCGCTAGGGTAAAAAAATAATGAAGGCGCGCTACAAGAATATCGCGGCCTTCATTTTTCCTAGTTTTTTAGCGAAATTTTGTCACGATTTCAAAATTATGAGTGACTAATCCCCTGCTATGAGTGTTTGCTACGTGTGAACTCCAGATTTATCATGTTTCCAAGTGTTTCCAGGTCATGAGGCAAAACGTGGTTATCATAACTCTTAATGCGGTTGAGCTTGACAGGTAGCACCGAAATTTGGTTTAATGCGAAGTGAATTGTTGCATACATGCATGTTCGATGATAGAGGACTTAATAGAATGATGGTGCCTGCCTTAAACCATGGAGATTACAGTTGCAGAGGTAGTGCAGGTTTTCATAGTCGCCCAGAAAACTAGGGCTTTTTCATCTTGACACCTGGAGCTAAATTGAACCTAGAGAGACATCTGTAGTTTTCAGGCCAATACTCAAATAGCGTGGAGAGCGGTTTAAAGCATCTGCAGTAAGGTATTCCACGATAAGCCAGTATCATTGCAAATTTGGGGCTTTTCGGTGGGGTTCATTTAATCCAAATTGATCGAAGGAAATGATAAATTATGCTTTAAAATGAAATTTCGGCCAGACAAATAATTATCTAAGTTGCTCTGAGAGGCCAGACTGAGTGAGGGTTGGAGATAGTAGTTTTTGATAAAATATGACCCTGCCAAAGTTCAAACTAATGTGATGTGAGGATCCTATACATTTGACAGTGTTTGTGATGTCTGAATTTGATTCTCTCTCGGCAAACAATACAAAAGGAGCCAAATACCTAAAAGCTGCAGGAAGACCTAAGTTGTTAAGTCTGGAAATTTATTGTTTTTGGAAGCAGATTGGAGGAAGCGAGGAGTTAAAGACTTGAAGACAGATGAAGACCTAGTATCATTTTGATAATCAAACTGTTGAGAGTTGAAAGTGATAAGTTTGAGATTATTTCTGCCTTATATTCCTCTCATCCAACCTCTGAACAGTCTGCAATTACTCTAGAAGGTTGACAGCCGAGATTCTTCTTATAAACTTTTATTGTGCAGAGATTATCTATACAGGATTCAGGCAGGTTATGGTACCCAATACACAGGTTTATGCTACATTCTGGAGATGAAAACAATTAAATTGCATGACAGTCACCAGTTGCAGTGAAGAATTTGGAAGGTTTCAAAATAACCTAAGCCTCTTATGCTTATGATAAACCTATTCTTAATCAGGAAAACAAAGCAGCAATCAGAGAAGAGCAAGGAGAGTTGTTTTTAAAACCTAAAGGATTTGAAAAGGAGACAGTCACTTGACTGGTCATTAATTGAATCCTAAAACCTATACAGTTTCATCCTCTGAAGGAAAATGGGCAAGAGTGGTAAAATTAACAGAGCTGAACCAACTGATGTGGGGTGGATTGAAAAGCTTCCTGGATGTGTTGAATTGTTTCAACAGGCTGGTTGGCTTGAATTCTTCAAAAGAATAAATGGATATAATACTGAAGTGTCTTGCAAGTTTGCACAGTGTTGTAAAGATGACATGGTGACCTTCGAGACTCTTAAATTTAGACTGACAGTGGAATTGATCTCTGAAGCTACTGGGATTAAAAATGATGGTGAATTATGGTTTAAGAAACTACCTTTTGAAGTTAATACCTCGACCGAGGGCTGAAAAAAACCTCGGTCGAGGGCTGGAAAAAATCTCGATCGAGATATTAAAACCTCGGTCGAGGGCTTGTTAAACCCTCGACCAAGGTACATTTTTTGGTTTTTGCCGAAATGCGCTTGCCAAAAAGTGTTACCCAGGTCCGTGGATTCACCCAAGTGTCACTCCTGATTGGAATAAAGGCATCCTTATTCAAAATTTCAGAAAGGAGTGGGTTGAGCCAATCAGGATACTGCAGAGCTATGTTACTTGTGAGGGCAGGTACGCTTATGTATACAAATACCACTTCAGATTCCTTCAACACATGGTGGGGGTGTCAAAGATGAACTTGCCATTCTTCTTTTTGAAGAGCTTGCAGAAAATGTCCAATAGGGTGAAAGGGAAGATAGACCATTCCTCTCAGTCCATTTTTCATCATGGGCTGATTAAGTTAATTATCAGCACTGTTTTGCAGCATGAGGGTAAAAGTTGGGACTTCTTTCTTTTTTGGTCAGGTTTCCATGTGAATCAAGAAGATCAGTAGCCTAAGAGGCGAGCAGACAAGGGTAAGGTTTTGATAAGAAAATTAGGTCAGAAACCTAAACTCAAAGTTAAGGAAGCATCAGAGCATGTGGAGGAGGATAGTAAACCCAAACTATTTTCAGCCAGTCTTAAAGGCAAGTACTCACTGTTTGTAGATGAAAAAGAGCAATTTGAACAGTCCCTTGCACCTGCAGAAGATTCTCATGAAGTGAAAACTGCTGATACAAAAAAGGTGGCTGTACATGAAGAAGAATTGCAGGTCAAATAGAGAAGCCCCATTACTATATTGTCTGATGATGAAGGTTACCTGCTAGAAGAAAAGCAAGTGGAAAAAACTGTGATTAAAGCTGAAACATGTATAGAAAGCCCCACTTTGGCAAAGGAGGCAGGAAAACCTAGTAAGAAAAAGAAAAGGACTGTAACCCCATATTGGAGGCCTAAAACCAGGCCAACAAATAAATTAAGATGGAACATGAAGAGGTTACTTAATCCAAAATTGAATTCTAAACAAGAGACTGTCTTGATTGATACTACCTCAAATGAAGAGACAAAAACTGGTAAAATGGATAGCAAAAGCAAAGGAAAATCAGTTGCTAAACCTTCTTCTTCTCAGCCTGCAAAGGTGAAAGGATCACAGTCTGTAAAAGAGTTTGAGCAGCCCAAGTCTGAATTGTCTGCAATAATTCTTAAGATAAAAACTAAACTTTCAAAATAGCAGCAAGAAGAGAAAGCTAAAATATGTCCTGTTGAAAATCAAGAGTGGGAAGAAGAAGATGAGCTTATACTTAGGGAAGCAGGAATTCTAAAAGATCCTAGTATTCCTACTGATTTCTCAGACTGGTTAATAAAGGATGCAAACATATCTGAGATCCCTAGTTTTGATAAAGAAAACTTGCAGGAAAGTATTCAGCAGTATAAGCAACAGATGAAACACTTGGAGGATGTTAATGATGGGTTAATGAAGGTTAACAAGGGGCTTATAGAATAATTACAAGATGTCAACAATCATTTCCAGGAACTATCAAAAGTATCCAAAGAGGTTCTCAAGAGAAAAAGGACTACTGACAGGCACTGTACAGAGTTGGAAAAAACAGTGAAGAGCTTGCAGCAGGAAAACAAGAAGCTCACCAAAAGGATAACTAACATGGAGCAGGAGCAGAAGAAAGCAAAGAAGAAGTCTCAAGCACTAGATGGTATTGCCTTGTTGGCTGAAGTAGCAAAATATCTTTAAGTCATTTGTTCATTTAGTTAGTTGTTATCTTTTGAATAAACACATATCTTAGTGATTTACTATTTCTAGCATATTTTGTAATTTTGTAAGTTTGTACTTTTTACTTTACCTCAGCGAGTTGATAGAGGCAGTTAGGGTTTTAGACCCAATTTATTTTGTAAAGAAACACTATTTAGGGAGGTTAGAGAATCATTAGCAAGGTTCTGATTTTTGGGAGCTACAGGAGGTCTGCAGACTGTTTGTATTTTCAGACTTGTTCAGAGCTAAGTATGGTGACTCTTATAAGCATTTGCTGATGAAATTATGATATATATGACTTTTATCCTTCAGTTTTTTCTGTGTTGGCTTCATTATTGAACTTGTTTAGTTTCTTAATAGATATATTCATTGCTGGTTAATGTGTATTTGCTGGTAATGCTTGTCTGTTATGTATGAACCTCAACATTGTGTTTCTGTTGGATCTTGTGTGATATATTATGCATCTTTATCATCATTTGTTTATGATTTAGTTATTGCTTTCCTTATGAATGTATTCCCTGATTGTTCCCAAAGCTTATAACCATTAAAACATTGCAGAAACCCTAAACCTTATCTGTTTTATTGAATTTTATCTTGAGTGTGTGTTGGCTTGTTTCTCTGGCCTTAGAAACAATTTCTGGCACAAACAGGTACAATGAAATAAAATATAAAATATACAAGTGAATACATTCCAAAGTTACAAATACATCAACACTCCCTCTTAACTAGGAAGGTGTTCTCTTGACACAATTCATTAAAAAAAGTCTTCATTACTGGATCATCATCATCACTGCTTCTGCTATCTCGAGAAAATGGTGCTATCTCTCACTTCTACTCGTCATATGAAGTTCTATAGAGCTAGCCTTGCTGGATTTATTCCTAGACTCCACATAGGTCTTCACATCTTCAGCACTTATATCTGACCATGGGAGGAACCAATCCTACCACCATGTCAGAAAGGCACAACACTTATATCTTACCATGGGAGGAACCAATCTTGCCACCATGTCAGAAAGGCACATCACTTATATCTGACCAAGGGAGGAACCAATCATACCACCATGTCAGAAAGGAACAACACTTACATCTGACCATGGGAGAAACCAATCCTGCCACCATGTCATAAAGGCACAACACTTACATCTAACCATGGGAGGAACCAATCCTGCCACCATGTCAGAAAGGCACAACACTTATATCTGACCAGGGGAGTAACCAATCCTGCCACCATGTTAAAAGGGAACAACACTTATATCTAACCATGGGAGGAACCAATCCTGCCACCATGTCAGGAGGGCATGGAACTTGCATCTGAAAATGGGAGGAACCAATCCTGCCACCATGTTAGAAGGGTAAAACACTTACATATGACCATGAGAGGAACCAATCCTTCCACCATGTCAGAAAGGTATGACACTTACATCTGACCATGGGAGGAACCAATCCTACCACCATGTCAGAAAGGAACAACACTTACATCTGACCATGGGAGGAACTAATCCTACCACCATGTTAGAAAGGCACAACACTTACATATGACCATGGGAGGAACCAATCCTACCACCATGTCAGAAAGACACAACACTTACATCTAACCATGGGATGAACCAATCCTGTCACCATGTCAGAAAGGCCTCATGAACTCATCACTTCCCCTTGGAAGGAACATCGATCTGATTAACACCAAGCTTCTCTATCAAGTACTCAAACTTCACTCTATCCATTTCTCACATAGAATCATATCAGGGCTGATTACATCCAAGGATAAGTTGCGAGCTTCGCTGAGACTGATTACATCTGAGGACAACCTACAGGACTATTTAGGTCTGAGCAACCTATGAGCTCAGACAACCTGCCTCTCTGGCTATGATAGAACTCATCACTTCCTCTTTCGATAGATCTCAATCTGGATCACATACTTGAGCTTCAATGCTCCTCTTCTGCCTCAGTTTTACTCAGTGCCATGCAGGACTGATTCCTACTAAAACAAGAGATTACACATGATCCCGTACTAAAGCAACACCCTAAAGTGCTCTTTCTATCAATGGAACTACCTACCCAATCTGAATCTACATAACCCTCCAGGTTAATCTTCTGATTCACCTCATACTTGAGCCCATAACTATACCCTTTAGGTACCTCACTACATGCTTTGTAACCATTAGGTTAACATGTCTCGGATATGTCAGGAACTAGCTCAATGTGTTCATGGAAAAGCAAATATCTGGTCTCATATTCAACAAGTACATCAAAGACCCAATCATCTGATGATACATCGAGGCATCAACCGACTCTGACGAAGCATCACTCAATAGATTCATGTTTGATGCCATAGGTGTGCTCATGGCCTTGCATTCCATCATCCCGAACCTTTTCAGGATCTCCACTGCATACTTCCCTTGTCCCAGGGAGATTCCATCTGCATTTTTCCACACCTCCATGCCTAGAAAGTATTGCATCATATCCAAGTCCTTCATCTCAAAATCGACAGCAAGTCTCCTTATTGCAACTTTAATGAGTTCCTCTTTTCTATCAGGAACAAGTCATCAACCTCTAATAGGAGCATCACTTGTCTTTCGCCTTCAACCTTGAATTAAAGGTTGGAATCCGTTTTACTCTCAGTAAATCCTAGAGCTATCAGTAAGTTGTCCATCCCATCGTATCATGTCGAACCTAAGGATCTTCTGCAGTCACTCCCTCTGAAGTGGAGCATCATTCTCCCTCTGCCTTTCATACTCTATGCATTGAAACATTCTATATTGGAATGACAAGCAGCTTCCTCTACTACTAATATTCTATGTATCCATCTAGGGTCACTGGATACCAAGATCCTCTATCTTGAACCTTTTCAAAAGTTCTTCTCGCACCCATCTGTGAGCTTGTCATCCTCTATAGGATTTCATTTTCAACCTTGTAGCAAAGGTTAAGATATTCATCACTCTAGCTGATCTTCAAGCTCCTCATGTATGTGTTATCCCATGGGTTCCTTCTGACCTCGTACAAGGCCTTCTTTAATTTGCACACATGATTCTGCCTGTCATGTGTCTCAACTCCCAGTGGTTGCAAATGTCTCTTCGTAGTCTATGCCTTATTTCTGTGAGAAGCCTCATGCTATGAATCTTGCCTTGTATCCCATGATGTTTCCATCTACTACATGTTGGATATTGTATATCCATATGGAAGATACTACGGACTTCCCTTCAAGTCTCAATACCACATCCTAGACATCATTCTTCTTGAACTGGTACTATCCTTTCCTTTCTTCTTGGCTACTTCTTCATAGCTAGAAGGCTCTACATCAATGATGTCACTCAACAGTGTCACATAAATAGACTGTGTCTGAGGCCTTTTGAAGTCTCGTCATACTATATTCTTGTGAAGCTTTTTCTTTCGCTATGGAAGCTTCAGGTTCATCTTCATGTATGTCTATTGGAGTGAATCTTGAATTAACATCACTTGTTCTTCGAGACAAGTCTCATCCTTCTTTTCTTGTAGGTGATTGTATGTGATATTCCCTAGAATTCAAATGCACCAGTTGTATGGTTAGAAACATTTCACAAGGCATATTCATAATGGAACATTCTTATGCATAAATATATAATCATGCAACTATTTGAGCCAGTACAACATTCATCCATATCTCATAAAAACTTTCTAAATTCGACCTTCCATCTCTACCATGACATCATTGAGATTGTGTACTAATCCAATACGTCAACAAAAGGTTTCATTCTAGATAAGTAACAATGGAGCGTTTCATAGCACCATGGGCTACTTACCCATCACACGCATATTAGTATTATATTGTTCATTATTCTATCATTCATAATACATTTCACAACTAAACAATGTCATATAAACAACTAGATATATAGGAAAATAAAATTCAAATACTTATCTTTATTTCAAGGGTAGAATCCTTCTAGATCCTTCATCTTTATCATCTTCTTCATTCACGGCATCATCATTTCTTATCCAAACACTAAAATGGAGAAGAGGTTCTTCAAGAATTGAGTCCTTCATATTCCTTATCGCTTGAGGGATCTTCTTTGAATCGTGAGAGCTTGATCTTTAGTTGTTCCCATCTTCTCTTCTCTTATTATGAGTCAAGCTTCTTCTTATGTGCACTCTTCCTAGAGTCTGCTGAAGGTAATTACTTCCTTCTGGCACACATTCCTTGAATGAATGAATCCATGAGGGATGAGATGATCTTTAATAGAATATGCAATTATTCTCTTGGCTATAGCCTTAGCCTCATCTCCCTCTAGCTCCTAGACCTTTCTTACTGAAATATTGATCCAAGTCAATTTATTCAAGGATCGTGGAGTTCCTATACTTCCATACTTGGAATTTGTCAGCTTCACCAAGGTTTTCATCAAGCTGGTGTGACTAGTCATTTTGAAATGAGAACCTCAACTGTAAATAGCAAAAGATTAGATCTTACCGTTTTGAGGTGTCTGTTCTGGTTTCGAAGCTAGTTGATCTAGGGTTTGTCAGAGAAACCCTAATTTTCAAAACCTAGAATATCAAACTTCTGATTATATAGAAAGATGGGCCTCTTCAAGGTGAGCTATCCAGTGAAATCCTTTTCTGAAAGCAGTGGAGGAAGCTCCCGAAATAGGAAGCCCTAATTTTCCAATTCTTCTGCAGAAATGCATGATATTGTTTATGTGGTATCTCTGAAATTAGTGCTCCTCTATGTCTGAAACTTCTCATTGAGGTATCCCTATCTGTCCTCTTTCTAACACCAGAAATTATAGCAGAATTGGATTCACCAGTTGGAACTTATGATATTTTTCCCAAGGTGACTTGTTTCAGTACAGTTCAGCATGGCGAACTTGTATAGGCTACCGCGTGACACTGTTTCACCTTCAAGGTCTGAAACATTTACCACATAAATTAAATTCCATGCCATATCTATAATATCTTGTTAAATTTTATTTGTACTTGCGTAGCCCGAGATATAGCAATTTTCCTTAGGTGTCATGTTTAGGGATTAATCCAGGGAGAGGCTGGAAACCTTATTTGTAGGAAGCATATCTCCCATAATATAGAGAATATGAGGCTGAAAATTTTACATAGGGTACATCAAGAATTTATCTTCATCCTGTAAACGTTTTGGCTCCTGATACTTCTCAAATCTCGAGATATAGTGAATGCACCAAAATGACTAGTTTTAGTCTTTTAGGGTTTTCTAATCTGGGGTCAAATTAGTGTTTGACTTCACCAGAGTTTTACCCAACCAAAAATTTCAATCTTGGTATCTAAATTTCGATTTTGAGGAGTAGAGAACTCCTATTTTGGGCTCACTTAAAATTTCCTCTTATGTGAAAAGCCCTAATTTCCCGCAGCAGTGATAGGTCAAAAAGTGAAAATGCCCAGAATCAAATTCTGCTTCGACAAAAAGATGCACCCTTCAATGGAGAGTTAGCCAAGCCTCCTTTTGTTGATGATCTTTGGAGAGAGACCCAAAAGGTAATAAGCCCTAGCTTTTGTAGCTGCATAGTGTCTTCTTCTCAAGTTAGCTCTGATACCATGTTAGATTTTTATAATTTAATCAATATGATCTAGGATCTTATCTAAGAGAATAACATGCACAATAATAATCACAAGAGACAAGAGACGCAAAGAATTTTACTAAGGGAAACCATAAAGGAGAAAACCCTGCAAATTCATCAGAGATAGAATGAGCACCAAAAGAAAAAGTAAAACCCAAAAATACAAATATGATCTCCGATAGTTGTTCTCTCTCTCACTTGTACGAGCTCCTCCTCTCTCACTCATGTGCTACTGTTGAGTGAGTGTCTATTCCAAATAGAGATTCTCACTCTCTATTTATACTTGTTTTCCACTTGAATTTTACCCTTACAGGGTTGACTTCACTAGGAGAGTCTAATAACCCTAATACCCCTCAATTGTCGGGACTATTGCCCCGACTTACAATGGAGGGTTAACCTCAACTCAATTGTGGGGACTATTGCCCCGACTTACAACAGAGGGTTAACCTCAATGAATTTACATGAATTTATTATATTAACGACTCTCCTGATCAGAGGAACAAACATCTCCGTCGGGGTACAATGAAATACAATATAAAATATACATGTGAATACATTTCGAAGTTACAAATACATCAACAGAATCATGAGATGTGTTATTTTTTTTAATTTGTATGAGCATGTCAAATGTTAGGAAAAATACCAAGATTCAATGTCGATGTCTAATGTGTCACTTGACAGATTATGTATGTTATATCTCACATTTATATTCCAATGTATTTTCTTCATGTTGTTGTTTTATATGCTTAAAAATGAAAAAATAATATGTGTATGTGTGTGTTGTTTTATATGTTTAAAAATGAAAAAAGAATATGACTGTGTGGGTGTGTGTTGCAGGGGTACCCGTCCCTAGAGGATGGTTTCATGTCCCCGTCCTGCATGTCACATGCCCCAATTTTGCAAAAAAACAATTTTATATTATTTGAGGAACAATATGTTAAATTTTATGCTAAGTTGTAATTGATGACCCACTAGGGTCAAGGACATTTAATGTAAATTCTAAAATTTTATTATAAATGAATAAATGAGGAGACAATAGCTTAGGAGAGTTGTTAAAAGAGTGTTTAATGATCAAATTGGTGGAGGAGACTGGGTGGAGAGCAAACTGACATGTGGCATCATCCTCATACCATTTCCAACTGTTGCAGGTGGGAACCTCCCTACATTTGTGGTCATGATTCCCCAAGAAAGTGGAATCAAAGTAGGTGTCTCAATTAATGAAAACTGACCTAAAATACCTAGGCAATCTTTATAAAAATTCCCATTGAAGAGAGCTGAGGCTGCTCATTCTAGAGAAGTGATCATTCAGGTTGAATGAATGTACTTCAGATAAATTCAATGGAAGGGAAATTTGGAAAGTGTTTGAGGGGATAACTGCTGGTTGATCTAGTGTAGCTTTTAAGCTGAAGATCATACTGCTGAGAGCAGAGTATTTTACTGAGGTATTGAACTAGTCAGTTGACAGAGGGCTCTACTGTTTGCATTCTTCACCAGTTCTCAGCCAAGAAGACCAAGAACAGGCCCGGGGGTCTTGAGGAAGCATTTTTTGAGCGCTCTCCAGGATATTGGTAGGGAGGAATGGCCTCCTAAAGCTATTGTCGTCTGTCCTCAACAGGTTCTATGTTATTTTAATTTACTGTGTTAGTTAATAAATCTTAGTTTAAGTGCTATATGAATGATAAGAGTTTAGTTTGTGAAATGTTAGATTTAGTATTCTTATTAGATTGTTATAGAAATGAAATGGATTTAGAGAATAATGTGTTAGAATGAAAATAAATTTCTAAACTGTGTTTTTCCACACCTGGAAACTAGGTCGTACTCTAGCATAGATAGAATGCTTTAAGTAGATAAGAGAATGAAAATAGTAGGTAGGATTGTGTATCTGTAAATAGCAGAGTAAATTTATTTCAATGTTTAAAATATTATGAAGGAAAAATAGTGTTATGATTTATTTGTGTTTACTGTTTTTACTTAGTATAACTAAATAAAAATGCAGAAAAGAAATATTAAACTATAGTAGAGTTATAGTAATAGTATATTGATAAACTAAAAGCTTATAGAAGATAACAACTAAGTATATAAACAAGTTATTAACCACATAGTTTATCTTTTAAAACTATTAACTAAATCTTAAACTATTACTTAATACAAACTAGCTTAGGGTTATGTTTATAATTCCTTTATTTATGAAAAATAATAGAGTTACAAGTCAACTTCCTATTTCCTTCAGAGTTCCGAATAATTCTAAATTATAGAACAGTAAATTAAATAAATGTAAATATAAACATTAAACGAAATAAAAGTAAGAATTGCATAAATAGGAGCTAAACATTTTAAACAAACAGGCTTATAACCTGTGAAAGAAGATTCTGAGGGTCGAAACCCTAGCAACTATTTTATATTTTTATAAATCAATCTATTTAAAGTTTTAACCATTTACATTTATAACTGGGTAAACAAACTTAATAATAAGACTATAAATCATGCTTTGGACTGTTTATAGTCTTTATTTGAAAATAATATCTTTTATAAACAAGTAAAACAAATATATAGTTAACAGGTTAATGAACAACAATACACCTATAATAATGAAACCGAAGCATACTAGAATAGTGCCCAAGTAATATTTAAATTAAGAGTACATTTATACAAGGGTTTCATTTCCATTAAACCCTATCTATTCTATCGTGAACTGATAAGTATAAATTTATAAATTTTACTTTACGACTGATCTATAGTCTTCACAATAACATTATTTACTTACAAAAGATATCATTCACAGTAAATTTACTTAAGTGACAGTGAATAAGAAAAACCTATTTTTTTTACAGTAATATCATTTACAAGTTAAATTATAATAAACAGAGTAATCGAAATAGGAATCACTTAAAACTATAAGTACAGGAGAAACCCCTTTTATTTTAAAAACCAGAGTATGATATTACCAAGCCGTAAGGCTGTAATCCCTTTTACAAGTCAAGAAAAAACTAAATACAAGTCACGGCTTATAAGCCAGAGCTACCCATCAACATGCAATGGTTTTAACAACAAAACTAAGTAATAACTGAAACTAAGCATCTAAACATTGGAGGAATTAAAGCCATGCTTCCCTTCAAATTGTAACTCCTTTTCCATTAACCATTGCAAACAGGGAGATTCCACGTTAAACCGGGGCTTACCCATTTTGGCCATGAAGTCAACAAGCATTGGAGAGGTTTCTTCCAAGCTCGAAGCCGAACTGTAACCTGCATTAACATGACCGAATGCATTTAGTTAAATTTTGTATTTCTAGTACTAAAACTGTAACTTGAATTTAATAATAATAGTAGGGTAGAAATCTTTACCTGTAAGCAAAGAAATCTGGAGCTGAGGAGGTAACCGAACTAGAACAAGGAATTGCATGTTGGAGAGATGAAACCCTTGTGCCAAACTTGTGATGGAGGTAGCGAGGTTCTTCATTTAGTTTTACACCAATGAAGGAGCAAGCCACGAGCAGAGACAAGGGTAACACTATGCCCGGCTCTCTAAACAACTGATAGAGATAATAAAACCACTCTCACAGTGTTCATAAACTTCCAGAATGAAACCACATTACAAATTGTGAATTCTTTAACTCTGCACAATGATATAGCACTATACAACTCACTTAAGGTCTGTCATTTGATGAACTAGCGAGCCTCTCATGGCTGCGAAGAAACCCAGATAGTGCAGAGCCAAAACCTCGAAGGAGAATGAAGAAGACAGGGTTTCTTGTGAGTTTATAAATTGACCATTGCATGGTGGAGGCTCCTCCACGTGCCACCAAAAGTTTTAGTCAGTAGTGGGTCGAACAATATAGTTATCCTGCATTGTCGGGGAAAACAAAATTATTGCCAATGATTTATATGGTAACCACGATGATAATGTTTTAGCATCGTATCATTGTCATTTAGGTTGACATTGCAATTAACCTTTCGGTGAAGTCATTTATTCTTTACAACTAATAGTATGGTCTTATAATAAATCATTTCTTATCATTCCTTTTCAATAACACTATAATCATTCAATTGTGGAAATGTATATATATTATTATCATTTGCATTTGATAACATTAAGATCAATCATTGGTAAAAGTATATAAGTGAAAGATCAATATTGGAGTTATGCCTTTGACCTTTGTCAATAGCACTCCTAATGATTCTTCTTACAAACTTTATATTAAATGAATAATGCTATGTTTGAGTTAGTGTTATGTAAAATCAAAGCTAGTAAGGTCAATATCTTAGGTTCACCTTTTTGTAAGTAAACGTTAGGTAGTATTTTCTACACAAGCATAACTCTTACAATTTCTATAAGATGACAACGTTATAGTTGGGAGACTTCTTGGAAGTTAGTAATCTTTTGGTTTCCATAAAAGACCAAACTCTTAAAAAAAATCAAACTAATATTTAGACTACACTTGGTAATTACAAGGTAGTAAGACTATCTAGAGTTAAAGGTAAAAATACTTAGTATTATTATTAAGTGATATGGTAATGAAATTTTATCACAATAACACATGTGACATGGTGACACTTAGAAAAATCGAAATTATAGCCTGGTGGCTAGTAGTGCAAGTAAATGATTATAACTGTATTTAAATAAATAGGCTAATAATTTTCATTACAAGAGCTGAATTAAAAATAGACCTATATGATCAATTGCAAACTTTTTCTTGAAGGTCTTAGAATTATACTCATGTTTACAAAGCAGTACTTGAACAGTATACAAAGTATTAGAAGTAATTTTATGCTTCAGTAAAAGTGTTTATATGTTAAATCATAAGCCCTATGCTCATCAGTAGAACTTGTGAGTAACTTAGCTTATAACAGTAAAAATGAAAACTTAAGTAGAAGACATGCTGGTAAAAGACATTGGTATGTTAAGGATATTAGTCTTTATGAATAACTTAAAATACTGTCATAAGATTCAAAACAGCAAAGGAAGTACTTTACCTCATTGTAGCCTTGCTTTTATTAATCAAATTATGCTCTAGCATTTTTATTACGCTAAGAAGTACTTCTTGACTTAACACAAAAACAAACTCCTACTTGTTCAAAAATTCACCTACTGAAGCTGTAAGAATTCAAAAATCCAGTTGAGTTAGCAATTGCTAAGTAAGCCCCAGTTTAGAACATAGCTTCTCACCTACTTGACAAAAGAAAATCATTAGTATAGCCAGAAGCAACTGAATGCAGTTCATAACATATCAAATTTAAAGTGGTATTAGTTTTTATGTGTTTGAAGTTAATCACTATTTGTGTTAACTGTTTCATTTTTTTTCGCTAGTCGCTAGTCGCTAGTAGTTATCAAACTGCGACATTAGACATTTTATGTCACATTAAAAATTTTAAATTTTTGTGAAAATTTGGGATTATGACACTAGGTATTGTCCCCATGCCTCGAAAATCGGTTTGAGGACCTCTCAAACATTTCCTAACATGATCGTCAAAGTAACCAAGTACCAAAAGCATTTGGAAAAAAAATTGGAAACTTCGCTTGGTTTGGGGATCCCTCCCCCTAATCCTTGGGATGTCGAGGAGACTTCGTTGACTGAAGATTTATTTATTTATTATAATTTTTTACCATTTTGAAGAGGGAAGGGGTGGGTGTGGGTCCCTCTACCCTCCTAACACCATGTCTTGCCCCTCCCAATGCATTTCTATTTTTCATTTGACGTTTGACTTGTCACTTGGAGAGAGGCTTGATGATGCCAACTTAGTTATGTTGTTGATGTTCATTGTTCATTGTTCAATGTTTTTTGCATTCTGAATTTTGGATGTAGACTTGTAGTATACTCTATGCTATATGATGTTGGAAATATCTCATGATTCATATGAATATATAAACATTAATTTGAATTTCCACTTGGTTTATGTCTTATGATTATTTGAGATCATGTTTATAACTTTATACTTATGGTTCATATGTAATTCCCTCTTTATATTAATGATTCATGAACTTTGAAGCAATGTGCATGTTACTTTTTGAAATTGAATACTAGCGAAAATGATTTGATTTTTTATTTCACAGAGACACACACACGTGTGCACACATGCGCATGCACGTGCACACACACACACTACCTACGACGTACCCAAGTCCCTTGTTTCAAAAAGTGATGTCCTTGTCCCCAAGTTTCCTATATATATATATACTTACTAACAAGGTATTGCAAAATTAATCTATACAACCACTCTCTTATTTGTATCCATCACTTTTCTGCATGCCCCCTATTATTCAACATAAAGGAGGATGTTGAAATTGGTATAAACTCTACTTAAAACCATGGTCGATCTTATAATGAAATTATTTTAACTAATTTTTAGGAAAGCATCTAACTCTTAAGTGGTGTATAAATAGTCAATTCCCAATTGTAATTTATCATCATTGTTTCATATTCATCTTTTATCAAAGTAATTTACCTTTCAAAATTAATCTATACAACGACTCTCTTCTTTGTATCCATCACTTTTCTCCATGCCCCCTGTTGAAATTGGTATAAACTCTACTTAAAACCATGGTTGATCTTATATTGGAATTATTTTAACTATTTTTCAAGAAAGCATCCAACTCTTAAGTGGTGTATAAATAGTCAATTCCCAATTGTAATTTATCATCATGGTTTCATATTCATCTTTTATCAAAGTGATTTGTGTGGAGGTACCTTCAAATGGTGCATCCTTGTAATTGGGTTATTTTTCTACGATTGCAACCTCCTATGAATCTCTCTAATTGTTTTAGAGTTTATATGTATTCAATTTCATTAACTTATGAAACAAATACTTGTGTTTAATATAAATATTAAAATAATTTCCAAATTATATAATATAATAATGAAATCATGTAATTTGTAGTAATTGATGTTTTGCTAAAATCATAGAAATTGTATAAACCGAAGCTGTTATGACTTAATATTAATTAATTTAATCAATAATTACACCTTAATCATTTGCAATGAATATCCACATTTATTAATGCTAGGTAAATGATACTAAACAATCAATTTGGATCGTTCTCTGTTCAAATTTGTTGTGTGAACCTGCAATTGCGTGAAACAATCAGTTTGGATTGTTCTCTATTCAAAGAATCTGCAATTGTGTAAACAAATTCTGATATGAAAAGGTATAATTTTTTTTTTTGGTTTAAGGTGTGATTCAAGTGTAAATGTCAACTGTAAACAGATGGTTCTCTTTTTCTTTCTGTACTAAGAATTTCAAGTCTCAAACATTTCAAAATGTCATTCCTAATTAAAAGCAGTCAAATTCCAATATTCCAGGTCATGTATGAGGAAGCCAATCAAGTTGCAAGTGATGCCGTTGGAAACGTTCGAACGGTTAAATCTTTTTGTGCAGAGAAAAAGGTAATGAGCCTCTACAGTGAAAAATGCACTGCTCCCTTGAAAACTGGTATTCAGCATGGAATTATAAGCGGAATTGGTTTTGGCTTCTCAAATTTCCTGTTATATTCAGCATATGCAATCAGTTTTTGGGTAGGGGCTCGGATGGTTGAAGACGGCGAAACAACTTTTCGTCAAGTTTTCAGGGTATGGGCTACTTAATAATAATTTGCCTGTATGAAACTTTTAAGAATGAGAACGCAATATTTAGTAAATATAATGAAAATCGTATAATATTATGAACCCAAGAAAAGAGTTTGCATTTAACTTGATGGATTCTCTAAGAAATTTGTTTGCAATTTGGTTTAAATGCTTTACATATATTGGTCTCATATTCCATTTTTAACCTTTCGTGTTTGTACGCAGGTGTTTTTTGCCGTCTTACTGGCTGCCATGGGGGTTTCTGAATCAACAGGCCTGGCCCCTGATATTGGAAAAGTCAAAACCTCTGTCAATTCAGTATTTAAACTTCTTGATCGCCAGTCCAAAATTGATGCATGCGATATGTCTGGGACTACCTTAGAAAATGTCAAAGCTGACATTGAGTTTCGGCATGTTAGCTTTGCCTATCATACTCGCCCAGAAATACAAATTTTCAGGGATTTGAGCTTCTTCGTCCCTTCTGGAAAGGTGATCCCTTTTCACTCTAGTAGATTTGAGAAAAAATATTCTTCATTGCAGTTACACAATTGACAGATGGATTTCTTGAAGAATTAGGATAACGACCAATGCTTATTTTGAAAGACTTATGTTGGCATGTTGTTTTCTGTTTGATTTGGACAGACTGTTGCTCTTGTGGGAGAAAGTGGAAGTGGGAAATCAACTATCATTTCATTTCTGGAGCGATTCTATGATCCTGATTCGGGCCACATATTACTTGATGGAGTTGACATCCAACAACTGCAAGTTAAATGGTTAAGGCAACAAATGGGCTTGGTTAGCCAAGAGCCTGTTTTGTTTAAGGACACAATTCGTGCAAATATTGCTTATGGAAATGAAGGAATGGTTTCTGATGAGCAGGTTATAGCAGCTTCTAAGGCTTCCAATGCTCATAAGTTCATCTCAGGCCTTCCCCAAGGATATGACACATATGCTGGGGAGCGTGGGATGCAGTTGTCTGGAGGTGAAAAGCAACGCGTAGCTATTGCAAGAGCAATAGTAAAAAACCCTAGGATACTGCTGTTAGATGAAGCTACAAGTGCCCTTGATGCTGAATCCAAACGCATAGTTCAAGAAGCATTGGATCATGTAATAGTAAACAAAACCACTATTGTTGTTGCACATCACCCTTCAACAATTAAACATGCAGATCTCATAGTCGTTGTGAAGAATGGAGTTATTGCTGAACAGGGAAGGCATGATGAATTGCTTGCAAATAGAGATGGAGCCTATGCATCCATGGTGAAATTGTATACTGCTTCCTCTTAGTGTATTTAACTTGAAAGGCATAATGCCTCTTGAGTTCATTTCATCCAGATTGCCAGTTTACACATTGGCAGCTAAAGCAAGAATGTTTAAGGTAATTCTGTCACCGGCATCGCTGTAACTCGGTTGGTTTCTTCTTCACTAATGATGGAAGTATTCCAAAACATTACAGAATTAAAATAAGGCATGGAAAAATGGAAAAAGAAAGACAAAATCGGCTAAAAAATGGGGATTATTGTCTATCCACCAGGCCATTGACAATATGCAAATTCTACTATTTAAATAAACAAATATGTTCATAGTAGTGTGACGAAGACGAGTTTGACATTAGAGAATTAAAATAAGGCATGAATATTTGGAAAAACAAAGAGAGAATCGGCTCAAATATGGGAATTATTGTCTATCCACCAGGCCATGGACAATATGCAAATTCTACCATTTAAACAAACAAATATGTTCATATTAGTACGAGGAGCCCAAAACCAAAATGACTGCTAATCCAAAACTGCCCTTGCATGTTACCACTCTCCGGCGGTGCAACAGAAAAGCTACAAAATTAATCAATGCCCCCAAACATATAAATAATATCCCACTCGTCTCTTTCGTTGCACCTCCGTCCAGTTCGTCGCCTATGAGAAAATTTTCCACTGAACTCAAATAAACTTGAAACCCATGCCAAAAGCACCACATAAGAGATTTGGCTTGGAGCAGTGGCTCTTAAATAGAAGTGAACACTATTACAATTTCAAATTCATGACACCAATACAATGCTATGGTGATGAAATTAATTATAGATATATATATTTTATAGGCTTTTATATCTTAGAATTTTTAGGTGGACTATTATCTATGTCTTTTCATCTATAAAAGAGGAGGACACAACTGTATTTTCCAGATTAATTCTATAGGTGTTTTCCAAAATTCATAATTAACAGCTTTAAAAAAATGAAAAATAGATTAGTTAACATGTGATAAGTACTTGATAAGTGGAAAGAAAAATTAAACTTCAACTTAAAAGTGGTAATTAAAACTCCAATCAATGATAATACAACTATTAGATTATTAGATAGAACTATGAGCTTAACTCCAATGATGCTACAACTTTAGCTTAACTAACAAATCAAATCACCACTTTTCCTTGAACTACAATTGCTAATATATTGCCTTTAAAATTAACTATTGCCTTAACAATTAGCTTAACTCCAATACTTCCACAACTATTAGCTTAACTTCAATAACTACTATTAGCTTAACTCTAATGCTTCTACAACTATTAGTTTAACTTCAATAACTATTAGTGGAGTGCCCATCTACTTAGGATGGGCACCTAAGTTTTGTGTTGCCATTAATTTGTATCCATCTAGGTCCTGAAGAGCTTTTTTTGTGAAAATAAAAATAATTTAATGTTTACCATTTTGTCTATCAAAATTTCTTCTTTATTTCAGTTTAACCTCATCTAAAATATTTATGCATAAGTTTAACTTGATAGGAAATTTCTAATAGCATGAGAATTTGGATTCGGTCCATATTTAGAACCACATTAGAAATAAAATAACATGAAATGCATTTAGTACTGAAAGTTAGAGATATTTAATTAAGTATAATATCTGGTTTTCTCTAGATTTTAATAGGCTTCCTTAGGTTCGTGTAGTTTCTCCTCACCAAACCTTAGCAACCAAAATAGATAAACCACCCTGCCAACTAGCTTATCGTGTTGTCCCTAGGAAATTCGCGAATTTTCTTGCCCCCAAGACCACACTATGATAGCAACATTCCTTAGTTTCAAATCCTTCGAACTTGGTACAGTTTTCCCTCTTCTTTTCCGTTTCCCACCTCCTCCATTCTTGAGTTAACCCCCTCCTCGATAATTCCTCCTTTCTCATTTCCATCACTCAGTCCTATTTTCCTCTAAGTAAAGGAAACCCACCCCAATTGAATTCCACAATACTCCACACCTAAATAGAATTTTCCTCCTCCTCAAGCCTTTCTGCTTAATCCACTGCCCCCATCAAATGCCACGAATAAAAAGATTGTTTCTTTTCTTGTTTAAAATGTTAAATCATGATAAAATAATATATATATTGTACCCTTTGTCTTGAGCAGTTAAATGTCATTATGATTAATTGAAACCATTGACTTTATGATATTTATTATTTCTCTTGAAATGCTCAATTTGGGATCTTCTCCAGAGGTGGGTTGATTACAAGTCCCACTCGTCGTTCAAACATTAATTTGATGGAATAAAATAATAATTTCTTGGTGAGGTAGACCACTTCAAGTCTTGTAGTGAGTTGTCTTTATTATCTTATTCAATTCAAGATCTGAAAATACAACAATGGGTATGACAAGGGACCTTGTTATCATTATTGACATTAATTAAATAATAATAATACAAAATAGTAATAATTGAATAGTAATAAAATACTAATAGATGGTGAATTAGTAACCATACTTGTAATATTTATTTAATAATTAAGTTCCTTAATAATAAACTAGTACCCTTATCTTTATAAAAAAAGTACCTTTCAAGGTTAAAACAATCATGGTAGATAATGTAAACACTACAATTATATTATAATGGAAATTCATGTGTGACAATTCAATAACTGATGACACTTATTCATTTGTCTATTACTGTGGTCGATTATAATTAGAGAACACTTAATGATTTCTTCAACACATATCTTAATATCTTAGCGTTCATTATCTCTTTAGGTTCAATGTACAATAAACTTACTCATTCACAACAACCTACACAATGAAAGTATTTGTATAACGATACTAGTGTACACATGCAAGGTGTGCATGCGTGGCCAGTGTATGCACAGGTTGGGCATGTACTATAAACATACACCATATTACCTACGCATAACTTCTAACTTCTATTAATAATCATTCATGCAAACATAATAAGTATACACATCATACATAACATTACTTAAAACATCAGTGGTTTATTTTAACAATTAACCTTATTACATTTCATATCATTATTTTTATGTTTACATTAATTTATCAATCAAGTACAAGGAAGCATACTTACTACCACTTACCTGGTATCAAGGGATGCCCAACCCTCAACAATACCAACTAACACAACCTCCCATCCTAACCTATGTCCACATCCTCCCTATCCTTCCTCTGTTAGTAATGATGTGGATGTCGACTTTACCAACTTGACCATGTAGAATCTGAGAGAGGTAGCGTCAGCTAACTAGGGGAACTAGCCTCTCCTAGCAAGCATCTGATTGCCATCGTCACAACAACTTGGGGAGTGTGTTTCAGCACGTCCCTCCCTCAACCTCAGGTATTATAGTAACATAGGGAGGGAAATATCTCCATCCCTCTCAATGAAAACATTTAAACATATACTTTCATCATAAAAAGAAAGGCATCCCATGATAATAACAACGTTGTAACCGCATAAACATAGCAACATAATAATCATGATGACATCATAAGAATAATAACATCATAATCATAGTGTCATAATAAGCATAGTAACACCATAGTACTTAGTTATGGTCAAATAGTGAGGGAAAGTCTCGACGCATAGTCTGCACACCCTCCGAGGTAGAAGAACCTGGGATATACTTGTCCCACTAAGATTTAGCATGATTCATAGGAAGATCCTATCTAAATTTTATAAATTGTACATTCATTTGTATTGTGATCCGTAAGAAAATCTCACCTATAACAAATTTCAACATTCTACGTACATAAGGTATCATTCGAATACAATTATTTTAGTAATGGGTTCTACCTATCCACTTTTTATTTGGTTCAAGCCTTATGATTATCCATTATCACCTAGGGTGGTTATTGTATTAGGTATGACTACTCATGGCTTGTAATCACCGATTATGTACTTACCCTTATTTTCTTACCACTCATAGTTTAGTAAATGTAAGGAAATATTTCTCTTACTGAATTACCCTTATCATGTTTCTTATAAAATTATCATTTTCCATCATAACTCATTTAGCTAACCACTAGCTAAAACCTTGTATCCGTGTTTCGAATATTACAAATTATAATTAAATTACACTTGAATTCTTATTTCTATTGTATCTCAATTGATATTATCCATGGACCACCTCTCACAGGATTGGCATATTATAGTCTCCTTTAACTTAGAAACTTTTACTCAATAATACTAATTGAAGTTATTTCACGGTTAGCGGGTCACTATGATCAATCCTTGATCTGGATTTATGCGTGAACGAAATGAAAGAACATATACAGAATCATAATAATAGACATTTTGCAAAGATAACAGAGATACAGTAAACACATATTCTATTAAATGACGGAAATAGAACAGACTGTAATACAATTGCTAGAATGGTGGTAGCTATCTCTGTGAAGAGATGTGGCTCCTACGCTCATTCGTGCCAAGCTGAATACAAAATGAGGCCAAAGAGGCCTATTTATAATAAGAATGAGGTGAGAACCACAAAAGTCCAAAATGTAACCCTAGAAGATGAATCGTCATAAAGTTTGCGGCCCCACGGTGGTAAGTTGAACAGTCAACTTCCCGGGGTCATAACTTTTGCATACGATTTCCGATTTGGGCATTCGATAGCTCGTTGGAAAGGTATAACTAAGCTTTACAAATTTTGGTTGGTCAAATGCATGCCAATAGCAACCATTTGGCCCCAAATCTCCAAAAAATGTCGTTTAAGGCCTCAAAACGGCCCCGAAAGTTTAGGACTCGAAAAACTGCAGAAAAATAACTAGGAAACTGCCACAATGGACAATTGTTTTGAGCCAGTGGAATAGGTGGGTGGCCATCGATCTCCATCTGGATCAATCCTCCATCCTTAGGAAGCAATGGTCTCCATTGCGTCGAATCCTGTATCATATCTCGAACTATGTGTTGAATTGATCTCCTGGTGCGACATTTGTTGAAGTGAAAAGGTTGCTTTTCTTTGGCATCCCGAGAGGGCTGTAATTGTTGTCTGGATGATTTGCTTTTGGATGAGCACCTTGAATGCATGTCCTTGCATCGTAGAGGTACTCGGATAGATGAGGAAACAATGGCTCTGTCTTCTTCTTATGTCTGATGAGCAGAGACACCCTGTGCAGAGGGTGTGGAGGTCTCTGTGATCTTATGTTCTCCATATGGTAGGAGGCATTGTTGAGTAATGCGGATACTTCGTCCTTGGATTAGCCAACCGATGCTGTAAGGTTGCGGGTGTGGTGTTGTCGGAAGCTCCAATCTCTTGACGACTTCTTTTGAAATCAGTTTCTTTTCGCTGCCATTGTAAACAACAAAATGTAGAGGCATTCCCTTCACCCACATCTGCGAGTGGAAGAGGCGCTTCTCTACCTCTGACTCTTCAGGATCCTCTAGTTAAATCTGTGTAGTAGCAACAGTGGCAGTGGGGTCTGCATCAATGATCTTCCTCCCATTATGTGCGGCTGTGGCATTGGGTTCAGAATCAGAATCAGGATCTGATTCTGAAGATTTGATCTCGGCCACTAATGACTGCTTTGAGTGACATTCATCAGTGTTGTGCGAAGGGCTTTTATGAAATTCGCACCACTTACCAGTATCCTTCTTTGTCTTTCGATCTCCCTTCTTTGCTTTTGGCAAGGACTGGTTGTCATTTTCTTTTGCAGTGTTCTGCGGGCCAGGGTTTCCCTTGCCTTGCTTCTGCGGCGAGTTCGCAAGTTGAGAGTCTCGCTTGTTCTTTTGTTGAAATTTCTCCTCGATTTTGACAACATACCGATAGGCGGATCCAAGTGAAGAGATGTCGAGGAAGTCCATCTCAGTTCGGATGTACCGATGTAGACCACTGCGATATTTCAGGATTAGGTGCTGCTCGGAGTCTTTGATACTCACCTTTGTCCGCAAGGTATGAAATTTGTTGGTGTACTCCGACACCGTCTGGTCCCTTTCTTGACGTAAAATGGTCCATTTTGTGTACTGGTCATCATAGTTTCCCACTGGGTAATACTATTCCCTAACGACATCTATGAAAGAGGCCCAAGTGGGATTTGTTTCAAACATTCTAGACTCATCTGATGAGTTTTGCTCACAATAAGTACCCCACCAATTTTGGACATGGGGGACTGCCTTAAGGAGCGCAAAGGTGATCTTTTCTCTGTCGAAAAAATTGTGGACAGAGAAATACCCTTCTAGAACATTCAACCAATTATCCAGGGCATCTGCATCAATATTTCCTTCAAATAAAGGAACATCAAAGTTAGCTTGTACCTTGAAGGGAGTTGCATCCCCGAACCAACTGCTCGTTGAAGATGCGTTTTTTGTTATCAGCATTCACTGAAGGATTTAAGCGAAACTATCCATCATCTCGTTCCTGTGTCGCTCGAGGGCTTCCTCGTGCAGCGACTTGATAGGATCTCCTGCTCCATCGTCTCTATTTTCTTCCGCCATGGGAGGTCTCTTGGGATGGCGAGAATGATTAAGTGAAACTAGTTCGAGACCAAACTCTCTGTAATTTGACCTCGTCGGGGACATGCGCCGAGAAACAATCAAAGAGCAGATTGCTCTGATACCACTGATTCAGATTTATGTGTGAACGAAATGAAAGAACATATACAGAATCATAATAATAGACATTTTGCAAAGATAACAGAGATACAGTAAACACATATTCTATTAAATGGCGGAAATAGAACAAACTGTAATACAATTGCTAGAATGGTGGTAGCTATCTCTGGGAAGAGATGTGGCTGCTATGCTCATTCGTGCCAAGCTGAATACAAAATGAGGGCAAAGGGGCCTATTTATAATAAGAATGAGGCGAGAACCCCAAAATTCCAAAACATAACCCTAGAAGATGAATCGTCATAAAGTTTGTGGCCCCATGGTGGTAAGTTGAACAGTCAACTTCCCGTGGTCATAACTTTTGCATACGATCTCCGATTTGGGCGTTCGATAGCTCGTTGGAGAGGTCTAACTAAGCTTTACAACTTTTGGTTGCAAAAATGCATGGTAATATCAACCATTTGGCCCATAATATCCAAAAAACATCGTTTAAGGCCTCAAAACGGCCCCAAAAGTTTAGGACTCGAAAAACTGCAGAAAAAATAACTAGGAAACTGCCACAATGGACAATTCTTTTGAGCCAGTGGAAGAGGTGGGTGGCCATCGATCTCCATCTGGATCAATCCTCCATCCTTAGGAAGCAATGGTCTCCATTGCGTCGAATCCTATATCATATCTCAAACTGTGTGTTGAGTTGATCTCCTGGTGCGGCATTTGTTGAAGTGAAGAGCCTGCTTTTCTTTGGCATCCTGAGAGGGATGTAATTGTTGTCTGGATGATTTGTTTTTGTATGAGCACCTTGAATGCGTGGCCTTGCATCCTAGAGGTACTCGGATAGATGAGGAAACAATGGCTCTATCTTCTTCTTGTGTCTGATGAGCAAAGACGCCCTGTGCAGAGGGTGTGGAGGTCTCTGTGATCTTATGTTCTCCTTCAGACGCAATTGTGAAGAGGAATAATTTTCTGATGTGGGAGTTTATCTTCCTACCTTGAGAGACTTTGTTAGGTGCAACGATCTCTGGTATTCGATAGAGTTTTCCTCCCAAAGTAACAATGACACTGCGAGGACGTGACTCATATACAGCATGACGCTTCCACATATATGGTTGTCCTAAAAGAACATCACAGACTTCATGTGGGGCCACATCACATAGTACCTCGTCTTGGAAAGGCTTGATGCCATATGGTAGGAGGCATTGTTGAGTAATGTGGATACCTCGTCCTTGGCTTAGCCAACCGATGTTGTAAGATTGCGGGTGTGGTGTTGTCGGAAGCTCCAATCTCTTGATGACTTCTGCTTAAATCAGGTTCTTTTGGCTGCCATTGTCAACAACAAAATGTAGAGGCATTCCCTTCACCCACATCTGCGAGTGGAAGAGGCGCTCCTCTGCCTCTTACTCTTCAGGATCCTCTAGTTGAATCTGTGTAGTAGCAACAGTGGCAGTGGGGTCTGCATCAATGATCTACCTCCCATTGTGTGCGGCTGTGGCATTGGGTTCAGAATCGGAATCAGGATATGATTCTGAAGATTTGATCTCGGCCACTAATGACTGCTTTGAGCGACATTCATCAGTGTTGTGCCAAGGGCTTTTATGAAATTCGCACCACTTACCAGTATCCTTCTTTGTCTTTCGATCTCCCTTTTTTGCTTGTGGTGGGGACTGGTTGTCATTTTCTTTTGCAGTGTTTTACGAGCTAGGGTTTCCCTTGCCTTGCTTTTGCGGTGGGTTCGCAGGTCCGGAGTCTCGCTTGTTCTTTTGTTGAAATTTCTCCTCGATTTTGACAGCATACCGATAGGTGAATTCAAGTGAAGAGATGTCGAGGAATTCCATCTCAGTTCGGATGTACCGATGTAGACCACTGCAATATTTTAGGATTAGGTGCCACTTGGAGGCTTTGATACTCAGCTTTGTCTGCAAGGTATGAAATTTGTTGGTGTACTCCGACACTGTCTGGTCCCTTTCTTAACGCAGAATGGTCCATTTTGTGTATTGGTCATCATAGTTTCCCACAGGGTAATACTGTTCCCTAACGGCATCTATGATTCATGAAAGAGGCCCAAGTGGGATTTGTTTCAAACATTCCAGACTCATCTGATGAGTATTGCTCACAATAAGTACCCCACCAATTTTGGACATGGGGGATTGCCTTAAGGAGCGCAAAGGTGATCTTTTCTCTGTCGAAAAAATTGTGGACAGAGAAATACCCTTCTAAAACATTCAACCAATTATCCAAGGCATCTGCATCAATATTGCCTTCAAATAAAGGAACATCAAAGTTAACTTGTACCTTGAAGGGAGTTGCATCCCCGAACTGACTGCTCATTGAAGATGCGCTTGTCGTTATCGGCATTCGCCGAAGGATTTGAGCAAAACTATCCATCATCTCGTTCCTCTATCGCTCATTCCTCTATCGCTCGAGGGCTTCCTCAAGCAGCGACTTGATAGGATCTCCTGCTCCGTCGTCTCTCTTTTCTTCCGCCATGGGAGGTCGTTTGGGATGGCGAGAATGAGCAAGTGAAACTAGTTCGAGACCAAACTCTCTGTACTCGGACCTCGTCGGGGACATGCACCGAGAAACAATCAAAGAGTAGATTGCTCTGATACCACTGATCTGGATTTATGCATGAACAAAATGAAAGAACATATACAGAATCATAATAAGATACATTTTGCAAAGATAACAGAGATACAGTAAACACATATTCTATTAAATGGCGGAAATAGAACATACTGTAATACAATAGCTAGAATGGTGGTAGCTATCTCTGCGAAGAGATGTGGCTGCTATGCTCATTCGTTCCAAGATGAATAGAAAATGAGGCCAAAGGGGCCTATTTATAATAAGAATGAGGTGAGAACCCCAAAAGTCCAAAACGTAACCCTAGAAGATGAATCGTCATAAAGTTTGCGGCCCCACGGTGGTAAGTTGAACAGTCAACTTCCCGGGGTCATAACTTTTGCATACGATCTCCGATTTGGGCGTTCGATAGCTTATTAGAAAGGTCTAACTAAACTCTACAACTTTTGGTCAACCAAATGCATGCCTATGGAAACCATTTGGCCTCAAATCTCCAAAAAATGTTGTTTAAGGCCTCAAAATGACCCCACAAGTTTAGGACTCAAAAAACTGTAGAAAAATAACTAGGAAAATGCCACAATGGACAATTGTTTTGAGCCAGTGGAATAGGTGGGTGGCCACCGATCTCCATCTGGATCAATCCTCCCTCCTTAGGAAGCAATGGTCTCCATTGCGTCGAATCCTGTATCATATCTCTAACTGTGTGTTGAGTTGATCTCCTGGTGCGACATTTGTTGAAGTGAAGAGGCTGCTTTTCTTTGGCATCCCGAGAGGGCTGTAATTTTTGTCTGGATGATTTGTTTTTGGATGAGCACCTTGAATGCGTGGCCTTGCATCATAGAGGTACTTGGATAGATGAGGAAACAATGGCTCTGTCTTCTTCTTGTGTCTGATGAGCAGAGACACCCTATGTAGAGGGTGTGGAGGTCTTTGTGATCTTATGTTCTCCTTCAGACGCAATTGGGAAGAGGGATAATTTTCTGATGTGGGAGTTTATCTTCCTACCTTGCGATACATTGTTAGGTGCAACGGTCTCTAGTATTCGATAGATTTTTCCTGCCAAAGTAACAATGACACTGCGAGGACGTGACTCATATACAACATGATTCTTCCACATATATGGTTGTCCTAAAAGAACATCACAGACTTCAAGTGGGGCCACATCACACAGTACCTCGTCTTAGAAAGGCTTGATGCCATATGGTAGGATGCATTGTTGAGTAATGCGGATACCTCGTCCTTGGCTTAGCCAACCGATGCTGTAAGGTTGCGGGTGTGGTGTTGTCGGAAGCTCCAATCTCTTGACGACTTCTGCTGAAATCAGGTTCTTTTGGCTGCCATTGTCAACAACAAAATGCAGAGGCATTCCCTTCACCCACATCTGCAAGTGGAAGAGGCACTCCTCTGCCTATGAATCTTCAGGATCCTCTAGTAGAATCTGTGTAGTAGAAACAGTGGCAGTGGGGTCTGCATCAATGATCTGCCTCCCATTGTGTGCGGCTGTGGCATTGGGTTCAGAATCTGAATCAGGATCTGATTCTGAAGATTTGATCTCGGCCACTAATGACTGCTTTGAGCGACATTCATCAGTGTTGTGCCAAGGGATTTTATGAAATTCACAGCACTTACCAGTATCCTTCTTTGTCTTTCGATCTCCCTTCTTTTCTTGTGGCGGGGACTGGTTATCATTTTCTTTTGCAGTGTTCTGTGGGCCAGGGTTTCCATTGCCTTGCTTCTGTGGTGGGTTTGCAGGTCCAGAGTCTCACTTGTTCTTTTGTTGAAATTTCTCCTCGATTTTGACAGCATACCGATAGGTGGATCCAAGTGAAGAGATGTGGAGGAATTCCATCTGAGTTCGGATGTACCGATGTAGACCACTGCGATATTCCAGGATTTGGTGCCACTCGGAGTCTTTGATAGTCACCTTTGTCCGCAAGGTATGAAATTTGTTGGTGTACTCCAACACTGTCTGGTCCCTTTCTTAACGCAGAATGGTCCATTTTGTGTACTGGTCATCATAGTTTCCCACAGGGGAATACTGTTCCCTGACGGCATCGATGAAAGAGGCCCAAGTGGGATTTGTTTCAAACATTCCAGACTCGTCTGATGAGTTTTGCTCACAATAAGTACCCCACCAATTTTGGACATGGGGGACTGCCTTAAGGAGTGCAAAGGTGATCTTTTCTCTGTCGAAAAAATTGTGGACAGAGAAATACCCTTCTAGAACATTCAACCAATTATCCAGGGCATCTGCATCAATATTGCCTTCAAATAAAGGAATATCAAAGTTAACCTGTACCTTGAAGGGAGTTGCATCCCTGAACCGACTGCTCATTGAAGATGCGCTTGCTGTTATTGGCATTCGCCGAAGGATTTGGGCGAAACTATCCATCATCTCATTCCTCTGTCGCTCGAGGGATTCCTCGAGCAGCGACTTGATAGGATCTCCTGCTCCGTCGTCTCTCTTTTCTTCCACCATGGGAGGTAGTTTGGGGTGGCGAGAATGATCAAGTGAAACTAGTTCGAGACCAAACTCTCTGTACTCGGACCTCGTCGGGGACATGCACCGAGAAACAATCAAAGAGAAGATTGCTCTGATACCATTGATCCAGATTTATGCATGAACGAAATGAAAGAACATATACAAAATCATAATAACAGACATTTTGCAAAGATATTAGAGATACAGTAAAGACATATTCTATTAAATGGTGGAAATAGAACAGACTGTAATACAATTGCTAGAATGGTGGTAGCCATCTCTGCGAAGAGATGTGGCTGCTACTCTCATTCGTGCTAAGCTGAATACAAAATGAGGCCAAAGGGGCCTATTTATAGTAAGAATGAGGTGAGAACCCCAAAAGTCCAAAACATAACCCTAGAATATTAATCATCATAAAGTTTGCGGCCCCACGGTGGTAAGTTGAACAGTCAACTTCCCGTGGTCATAACTTTTGCATACGATCTCCGATTTAGGCGTTCGATAGCTCGTTGGAAAGGTCTAACTAAGATTTACAACTTTTGGTCAACTAAATTCATACTGAGGGAAACCATTTGTCCCTGAATGTCCAAAAAATGTTGTTTAATGCCTCAAAATGGCCCTGAAAGTTTAGGACTCAAAAACTGCAGAAAAATAACTAGGAAACTGCCACAATGGACAATTGTTTTGAGCCAGTGGAATAGGTGGGTGGAAACCGATCTCCATCTGGATCAATCCTCACTCCTTAGGAAGCAATGGTCTCCATTGCGTCGAATCCTGTATCATATCTCGAACTGTGTGTTGAGTTGATCTCCTGGTGCGACATTTGTTGAAGTGAAGAGGCTGCTTTTCTTTGGCATCCCGAGAGGGTTGTAATTGTTGTCTGGATGATTTTTTTTTGGATGAGCACCTTGAATGCGTGGCCTTGCATCATAGAGGTACTCGGATAGATGAGGAAACAATGGCTCTGTCTTCTTCTTGTGTCTGATGAGCAGAGACACCCTGTGCAGAGGGTGTGGAGATCTCTGTGATCTTATGTTCTCCTTCAGACGCAATTGTGAAGAGGAATAATTTTTTGATGTGGGAGTTTATCTTCCTACCTTGTGAGACTTTGTTAGGTGCAACGGTCTCTGGTATTCGATAGGATTTTCCTCCCAAAGTAAAAATGACACTGCAAGGACGTGACTCATATACATCATGACGCTTCCACATATATGGTTGTCATAAAAGAACATCACAGACTTCAAGTGGGGCCACATCACATAGTACCTTGTCTTGGAAAGGCTTGATGCCATATGGTAGGAGGCATTGTTGAGTAATGCGGATACCTCGTCCTTGGCTTAGCCAACCGATGCTGTAAGGTTGTGGGTGTGGTGTTGTCGAAAGCTCCAATCTCTTGACGACTTCTGCTGAAATCATGTTCTTTTGGCTGCCATTGTCAACAAAAAAATGTAGAGGCATTCCCTTCACCCACATCTGCGAGTGGAAGAGGCGCTCCTCTGCCTCTGACTCTTCAGGATCCTCTAGTTGAATCTGTGCAGTAGCAACAGTGGCAGTGGGTTCTGCATCAATGATCTGCCTCCCATTGTGTGCAGCTGTGGCATTGGGTTCAGAATCAGAATCAGGATCTAATTCTGAAGATTTGATCTCGGCCACTAATGACTCCTTTGAGCGACATTCATCAGTGTTGTGCCAAGGAATTTTATGAAATTCGTACCACTTACCAGCATCCTTCTTTGTCTTTCGATCTCCCTTCTTTGCTTGTGGCGGGGACTGGTTGTCATTTTCTTTTGCAGTGTTCTGTGGGCTAGGGTTTCCCTTGCCTTGCTTCTGCGGTGGGTTCGCAGGTCCAGAGTCTCGCTTGTTTTTTTGTCAAAATTTCTCCTCGATTTAGATAGCATACCGATAGGCGGATTCAAGTGAAGAGATGTCGAGGAAGTCCATCTCATTTCGGATGTACCGATGTAGACCACTGCGATATTTCAGGATTTGGTGCCGCTCGGAGTCTTTGATACTCAGCTTTGTCCACAAGGTATGAAATTTGTTGGTGTACTCCGACACCGTCTGGTCCCTTTTTTGATGAAGAATGGTCCATTTTGTGTACTGGTCATCATAGTCTCCCACAGGGTAATACTGTTCCTTGATGGCATCTATGAAAGAGGCCAAAGTGTGATTTGTTTCAAACATTCCAGACTCGTCTGATGAGTTTTGCTCACAATAAGTACCCCACCAATTTTGGACATGGGGGACTGCCTTAAGGAGCACAAAGGTGATCTTTTCTCTATCGAAAAAATTGTGGACGGAGAAATACCCTTCTAGAACTTTCAACCAATTATCCAGGGCATCTGCATCAATATTGCCTTCAAATAAAGGAATATCAAAGTTAACTTGTACCTTGAAGGGAGTTGCATCCCCGAACTGACTGCTCGTTGAACATGCGCTTGCCGTTATCGGCATTCGCCGAAGGATTTGGGAGAAACTATCCATCATCTCGTTCCTCTGTCGCTCGAGGGCTTCCTTGAGCAATGACTTGATAGGATCTCATGCTCCATCATCTCTCTTTTCTTCCGCCATGGGAGGTCGTTTGGGACAGCCAGAATGATCAAGTGAAACTAGTTCGAGACCAAACTCTTTGTACTCGGAACTCGTTGGGGACATGGGCCAAGAAACAATCAAAGAGCCGATTGCTCTAATACCACCGATCCAGATTTATGCATGAACAAAATGAAAGAACATATACAGAATCATAATAACAGACATTTTGCAAAGATAACAGAGATACAGTAAACACATATTCTATTAAATGGCAGAAATAGAATAGACTGTAATACAATTGCTAGAATGGTGGTAGCTGTCTCTGCGAAGAGATGTGGCTGCTACGCTCATTTGTGCCAAGCTGAATACAAAATGAGGCCAAAGGGGCCTATTTATAATAAGAATGAGGTGAGAACCCCAAAAGTCCCAAACTTAACCCTAGAAGATGAATTGTCATAAAGTTTGCGGCCCCACGGTGGTAGGTTGAACAGTCAACTTCCCGGGGTCATAACTTTTGCATACGATCTCCGATTTGGGTGTTCGATAGCTCATTGGAAAGGTCCAACTAAGATTTACAACTTTTGGTCGGCCAAATGCACGCCAATGACCACCATTTGGTCCCGAATCTCCAAAAAATGTCGTTTAAGGCCTCAAAACGGCCCCAGAAGTTTAGGACTCAAAAAACTGCAGAAAAATAACTAGGAAACTGCTACAATGGACAATTGTTTTGAGCCAGTGGAATAGGTGGGTGGCCACCGATATCCATCTGGATCAATCCTCCCTCCTTAGGAAGCAATGGTCTCCATTGCGTCGAATCCTGTATCATATCTCGAACTGTGCGTGGAGTTGATCTCCTGGTGCGACATTTGTTGAAGTGAAGAGGCTGTTTTTCTTTGGCATCCCGAGAGGGCTGTAATTGTTGTCTGGATGATTTGATTTTGGATGAGCACCTTAAATGCGTGGCCTTGCATTGTAGAGGTACTCGGATAGATGAGGAAACAATGGCTCTGTCTTCTTCTTGTCTCTGATGAGCAGAGACACCCTGTGCAGAGGGTGTGGAGGTCTCTGTGATCTTATGTTCTCCTTCAGACGCAATTGTGAAGAGGAATAATTTTTTGATGTGGGAGTTTATCTTCCTACCTTGCAATACTTTGTTAGGTACAACAGTCTCTGGTATTCGATAGAGTTTTCCTCCCAAAGTAACAATGACACTGCGAGGACATGACTCATATACAACATGACGCTTCCACATATATGGTTGTCCTAAAAGAACATCACAGACTTCAAGTGGGGCCACTTCACACAATACCTTGTCTTGGAAAGGCTTGATGCCATATGGTAGGAGGCATTGTTGAGTAATGCGGATACCTCATCCTTGGCTTAGCCAACTGATGCTGTAAGGTTGCGGGTGTGGTGTTGTCGGAAGCTCCAATCTCTTGACGACTTCTGCTGAAATCAGGTTCTTTTGGCTTCCATTGTCAGCAACAAAATGTAGAGGCATTCCCTTCAACCACATTTACGAGTGGAAGAGGCGCTCCTCTGCCTCTGACTCTTCAGGATCCTCTAGTTGAATTTGTGTAGTAGCAACAGTGTCAGTGCAGTGTGCATCAATGATTTTCCTCCCATTGTGTGCGGCTGTGGCATTGGGTTCAAAATCAGAATCAGGATTTGATTCTAAATATTTGATCTCGGCCACTAATGACTGCTTTGAGTGACATTCATCAGTGTTGTGCCACGGGATTTTATGAAATTCGTACCACTTACCAGTATCCTTCTTTGTCTTTCGATCTCCCTTCTTTGCTTGTGCCAGGGACTGGTTGCCATTTTCTTTTGTAGTGTTCTGTGGGCCAGGGTTTCCCTTGCCTTGCTTCTACGGTGGGTTCGCAGGTCCAGAGTCTTGCTTGTTCTTTTGTCGAAATTTATCCTCGATTTTGACAGCATACCGATAGGCGGATCCAAGTGAAGAGATGTCGAGGAAGTCCATCTCAGTTCAGATGTATCGATGTAGACCACTGCAATATTTCAGGATTAGGTGCCTCTCGAAGTCTTTGATACTTAGCTTTGTCCGTAAGGTATGAAATTTGTTGGTGTACTCCGACACCGTCTGGTCCCTTTCTTGATGCAGAATGGTCCATTTTGTGTACTGGTCATCATAGTTTCCCACTGGGTAATATTGTTCCCTTACGGCATCTATGAAAGAGGCCCAAGTGGGATTTGTTTCAAACATTCCAGACTCGTCTGATGAGTTTTTCTCACAATAAGTACCCTACCAATTTTGGACATGGGGGACTGCCTGAAGGAGTGCAATGGTCATCTTTTCTCTGTCAAAAAAATTATGGATAGAGAAATACCCTTCTAGAACATTCAACCAATTATCCAGGGCATCTGCATCAATAATTCCTTCAAATAAAGGAATATCAAAGTTAACTTGTACCTTGAAGGGAGTTGCATCCCCAAACCGACTGCTCGTTGAAGATGCGCTTGCCGTTATCGACAGTCGCCGAAGGATTTGGGCGAAACTATCCATCATCTCATTCCTTTGTCGCTCGAGGGCTTCCTCGAGCAGCGACTTGATAGGATCTCCTACTCCATCATCTGTCTTTTCTTTCACCATGGGAGGTCGTTTGGGACGGCCAGAATGATCAAGTGAAACTAGTTCGAGACCAAACTCTTTGTACTCGGACCTCGTCGGGGACATGCGTCGAGAAATAATCAAAGAGCAAATTGCTCTGATACCACTGATCCGGATTTATGCGTGAACGAAATGAAAGAACATTAACAGAATCATAATAACATACATTTTGCAAAGATAACAAAGATACAGTAAACACATATTCTATGAAATGGCGTAAATAGAACAGACTGTAATACAATTGCTAGAATGGTGGTAGCTATCTCTGCGAAGAGATGTTGCTGCTATGCTCATTCGTGCCAAGCTGAATACAAAATGAGGCCAAAGGGGCCTATTTATAATAAGAATGAGGCGAGAACCCCAAAAATCCAAAACGTAACCCTAGAAGATGAATCATCATAAAGTTTGTGGCACCACGGTGGTAAGTTGAACAGTCAACTTCCCAGGGTCATAACTTTTGTATACGATCTCCGATTTGGGCGTTCGATAGCTCGTTGGAAAGGTATAACTAATATTTGCAAATTTTGGTTGCCCAAATAAATGTCGATGGTGACTAGTTGGCCTCTAATATCCAAAAAACATCGTTTAAGGCCTCAAAACGGCCCCGAAAGTTTAGGACTCGAAAAACTGCAGAAAAATAACTAGGAAACTGCCACAATGGACAATTGTTTTGAGCCAGTGGAATAGGTGGGTGGCCACCGATCTCCATCTGGATCAATCCTCCCTCCTTAGGAAGCAATGGTCTCCATTGCGTCGAATCCTGTATCATATCTCGAACTGTGTGTTGAATTGATCTCCTGGTGTGACATTTGTTGAAGTGAAAAGGTTGCTTTTCTTTGGCATCCCGAGAGGGCTGTAATTGTTGTCTGGATGATTTGCTTTTGGATGAGCACCTTGAATGCATGTCCTTGCATCGTAGAGGTACTCGGATAGATGAGGAAACAATGGCTCTGTCTTCTTCTTGTGTCTGATGAGCAGAGACACCCTGTGCAGAGGGTGTGGAGGTCTCTGTGATCTTATATTCTCCTTCAGATGCAATTGTGAAGAGGAATAATTTTGTGATGTGGGATTTTATCTTCCTACCTTGTGAGACTTTGTTAGGTGCAATGGTCTCTGGTATTCGATAGAGTTTTCCTCCCAAAGTAATAATGACACTGCGAGGACGTGACTCATATACAGTATGACACTTCCACATATATGGTTGTCCTAAAAGAACATCACAGACTTCAAGTGGGGCCACATCACATAGTACCTCGTCTTGGAAAGGCTTGATGCCATATGGTAGGAGGCATTGTTGAGTAATGTGAATACCTCGTCCTTAGCTTAGCCAACCGATGCTGTAAGGTTACGGGTGTGGTGTTGTCGGAAGCTCCAATCTCTTGACGACTTTTGCTGAAATCAGGTTCTTTTGGCTGCCATTGTCAACAACAAAATGTAGAGGCATTCCCTTCACCCACATCTACGAGTGTAAGAGGCGATCCTCTGCCTCTGACTCTTCAATATCCTCTAGTTGAATCTGTGCAGTAGCAACAGTGGAAGTGGGGTCTGCATCAATGATCTGCCTCCCATTGTGTGCGGCTGTGGCATTGTGTTCAGAATCAGAATCAGGATCTGATTCTGAAGATTTGATCTCGACCACTAAAGACTGCTTTGAGAGACATTCATCAGTGTTGTGCCAAGGGATTTTATGAAATTCGCACCACTTACCAGTATCCTTCTTTGTCTTTTGATCTCCCTTCTTTTCTTGTGGTGGGGACTGGTTGTCTTTTTCTTTTGCAGTGTTCTGCGGGCCTGGGTTTCCCTTTCCTTGCTTCTGTGGTGGGTTCACAGGTCCAGAGTCTCGCTTGTTCTTTTGTCAAAATTTCTACTTGATTTTGACAACATACTGATAGGCGGATCCAAGTGAAGAGATGTCGAGAAAGTCCATCTCAGTTTGGATGTACCGATGTAGACCACTGCGATATTTAAGGATTAGGTGCCGCTCGGAGTCTTTGATACTCAGCGTTGTCCGCAAGGTATGAAATTTGTTGGTGTACTCCGACACTGTCTGGTCCCTTTCATGACGCAAAATGGTCCATTTTGTGTACTGGTCATCATAGTTTCCCACAGGGTAATACTGTTCCCTGACGGCATCTATGAAAGAGGCCCAAGTGGGATTTGTTTCAAACATTCCAGACTCGTCTGATGAGTTTTGCTCACAATAAGTACCCCACCAATTTTGGACATGGGGGACTGCCTTAAGGAGCGTAAAGGTGATCTTTTCTCTATCGAAAAAATTGTGGACAGAGAAATACCCTGCTAGAACATTCAACCAATTACCCAAGGCATCTGCATCAATATTGCCTTCAAATAAAGGAATATCAAAGTTAACTTGTACCTTGAAGGGATTTACATCCCCGAGCCGACTTCTCGTTGAAGATGCGCTCGCCGTTATCGGCATTCGCCGAAGGATTTGGGCGAAACTATCCATCATCTCGTTCCTCTATCGCTCGAGGGCTTCCTCAAGTAGCGACTCGATAGGATCTCCTGCTCCATTGTCTCTCTTTTCTTCCGCCATGGGAGGTCACTTGGGACGGCGAGAATGATCAAGTGAAACTAGTTCGAGACCAAACTCTCTGTACTCGGACCTCGTCGGGGACATGCGCCGAGAAATAATCAAAGAGCAGATTGCTCTGATACCACCAATCCAGATTTATGCATGAAAAAAATGAAAGAACATATACAGAATCATAATAATAGACATTTTGCAAAGATAACAGAGATTCAGTAAACATATATTCTATTAAATGGCAGAAATAGAACAGATTGTAATACACTTGCTAGAATGGTGGTAGCTATCTCTACGAAGAGATGTGGCTAGTACGCTCATTCATGCCAAGCTAAATACAAAATGAGGCCAAAGGGGCCTATTTATAATAAGAATGAGGCAAGTACCCCAAAAGTCCAAAATGTAACCCTAGAAGATGAATCGTCATAAAGTTTGCGGCCCCACGGTGGTAAGTTGAATAGTCAACTTCCCGGGGTCATAACTTTTGCATACGATCTCTGATTTGGGCGTTCGATAGCTCGTTGGAAAGGTATAACTAAGATTTACAACTTTTGTTCAACCAAATGCATGCCAATGGAAACCATTTGGCTCCAAATATCCAAAAAACTTCGTTTAAGGCCTCAAAACGGCCCCGAAAGTTTAGGACTCGAAAAACTGCAGAAAAATAACGAGGAAACTACCACAATGGACAATTGTTTTGAGCCAGTGGAATAGGTGGGTGGCCACCGATCTCCATCTGGATCAATCCTAGTATAGCATAGTTTATATATTAACAATGAAATGTTGAGTATAGGGGTCTCCTTATCATAGAAAAGGTACAAGGTGTCACCCCCCTACCCCCAAGAGTACTCCTAACTTACATAAGTCTAATAATTTCCTGCTTAAGTACTTTACTACTTTATACTTCCTTGCATATTGATATGTAGTGTTAACAATAAAATTAACACCCTTGAAGATGATTGTCTGAAAACATATCTTCTTTTCGCCTGCAACATGACGACCAGAATTTGGAACAAATTCAGAGCTTTGATCTCTCATCGGACCACTACTTCCGCAAAGGAAGAAGGATGTGAAGAAAAAGGTTTATCTAAATAATTCAATACCAATACTACTTAAGAGTCAAAACCTAGTTACCACAACCCTTGGAGTGGAAAGAATACATGTCATATGTATTAATTATCCTAAAACCCTCGAAATTCAAGTAAAATGCCTAAAACTAAGGAAATTGGGTTTTCTTAAGGAAATAATAAAAATATTCAAAAATATTAAACCAACAGTCATGGTTAGTAATTGGGGACACAAATACCAATGTTATATAAGAAAGGCATATGAGGTGAAGGAGGGAGGAGAAGTGAGAAAAGAAAAGGCATGTTGAAGGATTTGGAGGCTAAATAGAGTCTTTTTCATATCAAGTGTTTTTGTCATCATTAGCTTTGATGGAGAAGGGTGGTTTAGAGAAAAGGAGAAAGGGATTCACCTATAATTGGGTTGTAATCACTTTCCTCCTGTTTTTAATATGATGCAATTCCAATTTCCTCCAAATGTTGTGATTGAATCTATGTATTTTCATATGTTTTCGTCAATGTTTGATAAATAGATTTCTATTTTTGTTTTAAGTTTTCCAAAGGCTAGAGGTAAGGAAATAGCCATCTCTATGAAGGCCTAAAGGTCACAGATGCTTAAGCAAAGGGATATTCCACAAACGGCACACCTCAAGAGGTAATCTCCTTTATTCCTCCCCTCTCTCCTCTTTGAAAAGACTTAGAAATTTCAGGAAGCTTTCAATTATTGCATGTATTATGTCGATTAGGATTCACCTCCTTGTAGTGAAAGTTACATTAGGTTGTAGACTTGTCCCTAAAGAGAAATATAATAACAAGAGCTATTCATCATCACTAACCTCTTATTTTGGGTAAGGACACTTCCTCGAAAATGTCAATTCCTTCTAGAGTTAAACCATTTCAACGGTAGCTTCCCTTTGTACTTCCCAGTGCATCTCTCAAGTTTCTTGATGAAGAGAGATTCATCATCATTTGGGTCCTTAGGTTGGATCTTGGATATGACTTTAAAGGCTTCTTCTTTCTTTGATAATCCATCTTTCCCTGTTCTCATATCATAGGCAGTAAAGATCCCATGTAGTTCATCAATATTCATGAGTTTAAGATCATCTCATTCTTCTAGAGTAGACACCTTTGAATCATATTTCATTTGAAGGGTTCTTAGTGTAATAATTTACTTCTCAATCATATCTAGGAGCTAGAACAATATTCACACATGAAGTGTTTGACAAAATGTGCAAGAGAATCAACAAAAATACATAAAATAGTTGGGATAGCACATGTCAATGGTACTAATTACTGATCATATTATTATCATACATATTTTAGATGCTATGGTACACATTATAGTAAATTGGAAAAAATTCAAGTGGCTCTAGCAGCCAATTGGGAAAGTACAAGTGTCATGATGAGATTTGACCTAAATCCCCCCTAGGCGAACCAAAGGAGCTCTAAATCAGTCCAAACAGTCATGAAACCTCATGTGAGCACTGATGAAGTGTGTTGGATCATTAATAGGTCCTAGGATAGCATGGGTAAGAAGATATAGGTGAGTGGGGTGCTCTAGCTGGCAATAAATGCTCCTAGGAGAGTCAAAATGGACCAAATACACCACTAGGACCCCCTAGTCAAACCTAGATCACCCAAATCAAGGATGTAGCACCCCAAGGAATTAAATGAGGTGCATATGTGCTGGTTTGACCAACTAGGGTGTTTTTGTAGGTGTGAACAGACCAAAATAACTAGTTATCTTGTTGAATTAGCTCTCCCAGGTCTTAAACCATAGGATATCATTGCATGAAGGAAAATAAAGTTATCCTAAGGTAAAAAATATGTAAGTACTAAGGGTGTATTACTACTCCAACACCCCCCCTTAATCCAGACTTAGTACAATTTATTCAAAAATATTTATTAAGGCCTTGGCAACTAAGGCACAAGTCACCTTTTACATCAAATTTTGTTGATCCATGTAACAGAGGTAAGGAGGAAAACCTCATGGGAAAAAACCTCCCATCAAAAATGGATATGGAAGAGATCAAAAATGTCTTCAACAGGTCCTCTTATTCACTTGAAATAGCTGAAAGAACAACTTCTTGGTGATGGACTTGGTGAAGATGTTGTGGATGACAAGATCATACATCAATGCATCAAAGTGTTGTAAACAAAGATCATGTGGAGAGGCCCTTTGATGGTCATGATTTGATGATGGAGGGGCATCATAAGAATGTATTTTCCTGTAAGCATACTCTGATCTAATAGCATAATCAACCAAGGAAATGACCAATTACATCAATGACATCCCTAACCGAAGGAACAACATCTATGAAAGGGGTAATAACAATAATAATATAATATAGAATATCTTCCATAGTTACATTTCTTTAACACTCCCTATTAACAAGGAAGGTATTATACAATACAACAACACATCTATACAACTGACTGGTTAATATATATTCCATAGGAAGTTTTCACAATTACATCAACATCATCATCATCATGAACATTTATATCATCTGGTATCATATCTAGCATCATCATCTCTGGCATCATCTCTAGCATCATTATCTCTTGAGAATCATCTCTGGCATCATCTCAAGAATCATAATCTTTGGCATCGTCTCAATCATAATAATCTCTCGAGCATCTTCTCGATCATCATCATCTCGACCATCATATCGTGCATCATATCTGGCATCATCTCAAGCATCATCATCTCTGCCATCATCTTAAGCATCACCTACACTATCAGTATATAAATACTGACCTAAATCACCCACAACATATTTAAATGTTAGAACATCATCATTTGCAACTGAATGCATGAACTTGTCCACAAGTGAATGTAGGATGAATCATCGTGAACCATCCTTAGCTTTTCAATGCTAGGACCACTCTCAAAAGAATGTTCTTATCCACAGAACCGTCCTCAAATAAGATACTATCATACACAAGTTAAATTCGGATCTCATCAACATCTTGATCTGGTGGATTATTCATCTCCAAAAATTTCACTGATCCAATATGGTACCATGGTTATTAATCTATGGTTCAAAGAACATAACATGTTTTAACGCATATGCTAAAACATCACGCAGTTATAGCCACGCAGTTATAACATAGTCGCGCAGCATATCCCGCGCAGTTATAGCCCACACAGTTATAGCATGGGCCGCGCAGCTTGCGCACTGTCAATTAGAACATCTCCTGGTTTGTGAAAATCCCATGTGGTCACGTATGCTGCGATGTTTGTGGATGCTACGATGCTGCGACGTTGTGGATGCTGTGACGTTTGTGGATGCTGCGATGCTGCGACGTTGTGGATGCTGCGACGTTTGTGGATGCTGCGACACAGTGGAGCTTAGTTATGTGCTGCGACATTTGAGGATGCTACGACGTTGTGGAGCTCAGTTATATGCTGCGACTTTGTGGCAGAGCCCGCGCAGTTAAATTGGTAACATCAAATGTTTATTGCATTGGGTGCGTGGCTAGCCGACAGTTACGTTATATTGTGTGGCGGTTGCAATGTCACATTAAAAGGTAAAGTTTGGCGGATATTACATTTTTTAATGTGGTCAAGAGTATAGCATATGAACAGCCTTTTGCAATGTTTCAAGGATATGGAACGTCGTGGTAACATAACGCTTGTGCAGTGATTTGGCGGGATTGCATGGTTCAGTTTTAGTTTATGGTTGTAACGATAATAAATAAGATGACAGCTGTGATGAAAAAACAAGTTGAACCGTTATTTACCCTGGGACGGAACTTTCATATAAACGTGATTCTGGCCACATTGAGGGTAGAGGGGTTTTAGAGCACAAAGCATCGTGTTTCTGTTAGATGTTGTTTTGTAGAAGTCGACATTCTCTGTTATACTTTAGCTTTCTTTTCCTTTTGAAGGCTAATTGTAATTTCCAGAAGAGAGGTCTTGAATACTTTGTATAGCATTCTGGTTACAGTTGTTGAAGTTGATTCCAGAACCATTTTGTACCATTTTAAAAAGATTAATTGGATCGGTACCCATTGGAGAGGGACCTGGAGACGCAGCCCAGTGGAGGGGGTGAACTCCGTTATCAACTTTTGTTTGTGACTCTCTGATTTTGTGTTTCTTCTTTATATCTGTTTATCAGTGTTGTTTTCTCCTTTCTGTTTCAGTTTGCTTTTCAGTTCTGTCTTTAAGCATTCCATTACTGTTAATGCTACTTCATGAATTAAGTAAACTGATAAACGCATTCTTTAAATAAACTTTTAATGCACTCAAGTTGAGATCCGACGGATCATGTTATGGTATTAGAGCAGGTTAACTGCTTGTGCAAGTTTGTGAATGCTTACCAGGTCCATGTTAAATCTTGGTGAAGGAGAATTAATTGAAGGAGATCCTGAGATTGGCTCAAGGAGAACATTCTCAAGAACCATTTCTTCTCCACGAGGGGAAGAAGAAGGACATACAGAATGGGAAAAACCTATTATTTCCGAAACTGAGTTTTTGGAGGCTTTTATCAGCATGAAAGCCATGATGGAAACTCTACTCGATGAGCGAGCAGAAAGGAAGAAGAAGGAAGAAGGATCTTCATCCAAAGATGCGGAAGTGAAGAAGGAAGAAAAGGGTAAAGGAGTAGGAGGTGATGGTGATCCTCCTGATACTAATCAAAATTTTTTCTTCTTCTCATACTTCTCATTCAAATAATGCAAGTCCTAATATGCCTTATTTCAAATTGGATGTGAATTTTGAATTGCCAATTTATAATGGAGATTTAGATGCTGAAAATTTAGACAATTGGATCAAGTAGCTTGAATTATATTGCAGGGTGCAGGGAATTAATGATGACCCTTCTAGAATTCAATTGGCCACTTTGAGAATGAGTGGGATGGCTCTTACTTGGTGGGAGAGCAAGATTCAGCAAGATCTTCGAAAGAATGTTAAAATTATTTCAGTTTGGAATGAATTCATTGAAGTATTAAGGAAGAAATTTTATCCTTTAGGTCACATGCAACAATTAATAATGAGCTAGCAAACTTTTAGACAAGCTAAAGGACAAAGCATTCAGGAATATACTCATGAATTTAGAAAGAGGGCTATTGCATTGAATGTTTCATTAGATACACAGGAAACTCTTCTTAAGTACATTGGTGGCATGCATTCTTATTTGAAGCATACTTTGTTGATGTTTAACCCAGTAATTTAGATGAGGTATGTGTTCAAGATACACACTTAGAAGCTCAGGGTAAGCATGCTAATGATACTTTTGTGAATAAATCCTTTAAATTCGACAGCAAATCGAAAGGAAAAGATAAGGGGAAAAAGAAGATGTCCATTGTTAAGAAAGAGGGTGAAAATCCTACATGTACGCATTGTCAGAAGGGACATGATGTCTCTAAGTGTTGGAAACTTCATCCGGAGTTAAGGCCAAATAAGTACGGAGGAAAGAAAGATAACGGCAAAGCAAAATCTACTGCAGCAGTTATTCAAGACTTGGGATCTGACTCAGGTGATGAAACAAAGGTTACAGCTGTCGGAATCCAGGGTAAGAATAAAATTATCTCACTTCCCATTGATGCAAAATCAAGTTCTAGTGCAAGTACAAATCTGCCATCTACTTCTAAGCAAAATGATAAAAATAGAAGTGCACTGTTTCATGTTCGTGTCATTGCAAATCACACAAAGATAGATACATTGTTTGATAGTGGTTCACAAGTAAATCTGATATCGGAAGAAGTGGTTAAGAAATTGCAATTAGTTACTATGCCTCATGAAAAACCCTATCCTCTTGGTTGGGTTACTAAAGATACACAATTGCAAGTTACAAAGAAATGTGTATTGAAGTTTCCCATTACTGAAAAGTTCATGGATGAGGTACAACTAGATGTAGTACCACTTGACATTTGTGGAATTGTACTTGGGAGTCCATATTTGTATGACCGAAAAGCAGTCTTTTATAGAGAGTAGAATAAGTATCATCTTTTTAAATATGGTGTGGAATATATTGTACGAGCACATAAGACAAAAAAAAACCTAGCAATAGTTTCTGCAGGACAAATGAAGAGGCTAGTAAATGCTAGTAAGAATTTTGTGTTAGTGATGGTTAAGGTGAAAACTGATGAAATCTCTAAATATTTTGAAGGATGTGATCCTAAACATAAATCTGAACTAATTGAAATTATTTCTGAGTATGATGATTTATTTCAAGATCCGAAAGGGTTACCACCAAAGAGAGAAATTCAGCATGAGATACAGTTGCAGCAGGATGTGCCGCTCTCGAACATAGCCATGTACCAGATGTCTGTAATGCAGAATGAGGAAATCAAGAAACAGGTTCAGGAGCTGATTGAGAAGGGGGTCATTTGGCCAAGCACTTCTCCTTGTGGCTCTCCTATAGTCTTGGTTCTGAATAAGGATGGGTCTTGGAGGATGTGCATTGACTATAGGGCCCTAAACAAAATCACCATTAAAAATAGGTGTCCTCTTCCTCGCATTGATGATTTGCTTGATCAGTTGAAACATGCAACTTACTTTACAAAATTAGATCTACGTAGTGGGTATCATCAAATTCGGATTGCTGAAAATGATGCCTGGAAAACAGCATTTAAAACAGAACAGGGTTTGTATGAATGGCTTGTGATGCCTTTCAGGCTCTGTAACACACCTGCTACTTTCATGTGGGTCATGAATGATGTCTTTCACCCATTCATTGATGATTTTGTAATTGTATATCTGGATGATATCCTGGTGTTTAGCAAAACCTGGGAGGAACACATTGTACATGTGAAGAAAGTTTTAGATGTACTAAGGAAGGAGAAGCTTTATATATAAAAATGTCTAAATGTGAGTTTGCTAAAACTTCTTTAGTATATATAGGCCATATTATTGGTGAAGGCCACCTGCGAGTGGACCCAGCCAAGGTTGTTGTCATTGTAAACTGGCCACGGCCTAACACCATTACTGAAATCAGAAGTTTTCTGGGTGTCGTTCAGTATTGGAGGAAATTCATTTCTGGGTTTTCTTCCATTGCTGCTCCATTACATGCGTTGACAAGCGTTAAAGAAATTTTCCAGTGGGGAGGAAAGCATCAGAGAGCCTTCGACACTTTGAAGGAAAGGATTAGCACTGCACCAGTTCTGACGTTGCCAGATTTGCAGCAGCCATTTGAGATCGAAACCGATGCCAGCGGATTTTCCATGGGAGTCGTTTTGATGCAAGGGAGGAAGCCAGTCTGTTACCATTCAGAAACGTTCTCTACTGCGGTAAGTAACTATCCGACTTATGACAAAGAGTTGTATGCTTTAGTACAGAGTGTGAAGAAGTGGAAACATTATATCATGGGAAAAGAAACCGTCATACATACTGATCATCAGCCACTTCAATATTCACAATCCCAAACTAAAATACAACAAAGTAGGCATTTAAGATGGATGGGATTCTTACAACAGTTTCATCTCATAATTAAGTACAAAAAGGGAATTCATAATAAGGTAGCAGACATGTTATCGAGGCCGCCTACAAATGATTCAATCATTCTTCAAAGCAGTTCATTAACACATGAAAGTTATATTGAACAGTATGCAAAAGATAAAGATTTTAAGAAAGTATATTCATCACTAATACATGGTAAACAGGAAGAGAACTATTATGTGCACAATCAACTCCTGTATCATCTCGGTAAACTTTGTATTCCAGAGAAAGAGAGAGTGCATGTGATTCAAAAAGCACATAGTTCATTGATTGCAAGACATTTTGGAGTAAGTAAAACACTGTCATTATTGCAGAATCATTGTTATTGGCCTCAAATGCAAGAAACTGTAGCTAAATACATAAGAGGTTGTGTTATGTGTGCAACAAGTAATCCTAGTAATAGGAAATTGGGTTTGTACACACCTCTTCCAGTTTCTTCTCGTCCCTGGGAAACAATTTCTATGGACTTTGTAGGAGGACTACCTATGTCTAGAAAAGGGCATGATTACCTATATGTTGTTGTGGATAGATTCAGCAAAATGTGTATCCTAATGCCATGTAGCAAACAGATCACTGCCGAACAAACAACTCATCTATTCTTTCAGAATGTTTGGGTACATTTTGGGCTACCCATGTCTATTGTATCTGAACGGGATTCCCGGTTCTTAGGAGAATTTTGGTCAACTTTGTGGGAGCTTATGGATACTAAACTTAAGAAAAGTACAACTTTTCATCCACTGACCGATGGGAAAATAGAGGTAGTAAATAGAACAGTGGTTCAGCTGCTCAGGGGATATTGTAGTAAACATCCTAAACTTTGGGATGATCAGTTGCATTATATACAACATGCTTACAATCATGCAGTTCATTCTTCCACAAAAAGATCTCCTTTTGAAACTTGTTTTGGTTATGTGCCAAAAACACCGATGGACTTTTCTTTTTGCAAAGAGGCAGTGGATGGACATCATGATGTAGATAGATCTCTAAGATTCATTCAGAGAATCCAAGTGGTGCAGTCGGAAGTTTAGGAACAGTTGGAGAAGAGCTAGGAAAAGTACAAAGCCAGGCATGACAAGCATTGAGTTGATCATCAATTTCAGGTTGGTGACAGAGTTTGGTTACATATCACCAAAGAAAGAATCAAAGGTGAAGGTAAAAAGCTTAAGCCTATCAGGTATGGTCTTTTTGAGATCTTGGAAAAGATCGGTACTAATGATTTTCTCTTGAATTTACCTCCATACATGTAAATCTATTCAGTTGTCAATGTTGAGAATCTTAAATTGTATGAGCCTCCTATGATCATAGATGAGGAAACTACCATATAGATTCCTTCGGTTGATGATATGGCACCTGAATATATGAATGAGTTGCAGGATGATGTTATTCTTGACAGAAATGTAAGGACTTCACGAAGGGGTAATGTTGAGTACCTTCGAGTGGGGTTTAAAGGCATGCATCCTAGCAAAGCAAGATGGATGGATATTGGAAAGGTGAGGGAGCTGTACCCTCACTTACTCACAGAATGATTCAAGCTTTTGGTGGTCCAAAAGCTCTCCAATGGGAAGGAATGATCCGGTGGATTATTCATCTCCAAAAATTTCACTGATCCAATATGGTACAATGGTTATTAATCTATGGTTCAAAGAACATAACATGTTTTAATTCATATGCTAAAACATCACGCAGTTATAGCTGCACAGTTATAGCATAGCTGTGCAGCATAGCCCGCACAGTTATAGCCCGCGCAGTTATAGAATGGGCCACGCATCTTGCACATTGTCAAGTAGAACATCGCATGGTTTGTGAAAATCCCACGTGGTCACATATGCTGCGACGTTTGTGGATACTGTGATGCTGTGACGTTGTAAATGTTGAGACGCTGTGATGTTTGTGGATGCTGCGACGTTGTGGATGTTGCGACGCTGTGATGTTTGTGGATGCTGCGACACAGTGGAGCTTAGTTATGTGCTGCGACATTTGAGGATGCTGCGACATTGTGGAGCTTAGTTATATGCTGCGACTTTGTGACAGAGCCCACGCAGTTAAATTGGCAACATCAAATGTTTATTGCATTGGGTGCGCGGCTAGCCGGCGGTTACGTTATATTGTGTGGCGGTTGCAATGTCACATTAAAAGGTAAAGTTTGGTGGATATTCCATTTTTTAATGTGGTCAAGAGTATAGCATATGAATATACTTTTGCAATGTTTCAAGGATATGGAACATCGTGGTAACATAACGCTTGTGCAGCGATTTGGCAGGATTGCATGGTTCAGTTTTAGTTTATGGTTGTAACGATAATAAAGAAGATGATAGCTGTGATGAAAAAATGAGTCGAACCGTTACTTACCCTGGGACGAAACATTCATATAAATGTGATTCTGGCCACATTGAGGGAAAAGGGGTTTTAGAGCATAGAGCATCGTGTTTCTGTTAGATGTTGTTTTGTAGAAGTCGACATTCTCTGTTATACTTTAGCTTTCTTTGCCTTTTGAAGCCTAATTGTAATTTCCAGAAGAGAGGTCTTGAATACTTTGTACAACATTCTGGTTATAGTTGTTGAAGTTGATTCCAAAACCATTTTGTACCATTTTAAAAAGATTAATTGAATCGGTACCCATTGGAGAGGGACCCGAAGACGTAGCCTAGTGGAGGGGGTGAACTCCGTTATCAACTTCTGTTTGTGACTCTCTGATTCTGTGTTTCTTCTTTATATCTGTTTATCAGTGTTGTTTTCTCCTTTCTATTTCAGTTTTATTTTCAGTTCTGTCTTTAAGCATTCCATTGCTGTTAATGCTACTTCATGAATTAAGTAAACTGATAAACGCATTCTTTAAATAAACTTTGAATGCACTCAAGTTGAGATCCGACGGATCACATCTATAGGAACACTAGCCTTGCATTGGCACATTACTACCATCTCATCCTCAATAATAGTCTCATCATCACTCCCTCTTTCTAGGGAGGTCCTTTCGGACTACACCAATCGTGTCATGAAAATGTTCAAACTTTACATGAGACAAAGGCTTAGTCAAAACATCCGCAACTTGTTCCTCTATGGGAATATAATGGAGCTTCACAAATCCTCTTTGCACCATGTCCTAGATGTAATGATACTTTATCTCTATATTCTTTGACTTATCATGAAATACCAAGTTTTTGTTTGCATCATTATGCAACTCTGGTTGTCACAATATATCTGAGTTGTATCCATCTCGGTATCAAACAATCCTTCCAATAGTTTGTGCAGCCATACTACTTCGCTACAAGATGAACATGCTGTAATGTATTCAACTTTGAATTTACTGAGGGAAACACTTGTTTTCTTTCTGCTAATTCATGATATCATACCTGATCCCAAAGTAAGAAAACATCATGAAGTGATCTTTCTATCTTCAACACTTCCTGCCCAATATGAATCAGTATTGACCCATAATCTGAAATCACTGTTTGTTGTATATCTGAGTCCACAGTAAAATGTACCTTTACCTCATCACATGTTTTGATGAAAGTACATGAACATGTTTGGGCACCACCATATACTGACTCAAGGTGTTCACAACAAAACATATATATGGTCTTGTATTTTTCAAATATGTTAGTGAGCCAATAATATGTCTATATAATGTGACATCTAATCTTTAAGAAGAATCATAATTCAATAGCTTCATGCTTCTTACCATTAAGGTGTTAATTGCTTTGCAATCTAACATCCCAAATCTCTTCAAAATATCTACTATGTACTTTGCTTGGTTCAGGAAAATCTCATCGGGAAACTGCCATACTTCAAGACCTAGGAAATAGTGCATTGTGCCAAGGTCTTTCATCTCAAATTCTGTTGCAAGTTTCTTCTTACATTCACTGATGAGAATCTCCTTTCCTATCAAGAATAATTCATCTACATACAATAGTAATATCATAACTCCATCATCTTCAACCTTATAATAAAGGTTGGAATCAAATTTACTCTTGGTAAATCACAAATTCATTAGGAAAACATCATCCTTCCATACCATGCTCTAGGTGCTTTTTTTAACCCATATAGAGATTTCTTTAGTCTGCATACATATGCTTCCTTGTCGTGTGTTTCAAATCATGGTGGTTGTTCAATATATACTTCTTCTTCTATGACTCCATATAGGAAAGTTGTTTTCACATCCATTTGATGTATCTTCCTTTCATCTTGGCTGTTAAGGCAAGGAGAATTCTAATAGAAGTATATCTTGCTACTGGTGCAAAATTTTATTCATAATCAATTCCTTCCTTCTGTGAAAAACGTTGTGTGACAAATCTTGCATAAATTTTTCGATACTATCATCTGTTGAATGCTTTGTTTTTAAAATCCATTTTGAATAAACTATTGATTTGTCCTTTGTTCTTGGCACTGAATCCCAAACATCATTTTGTATTATTCACTTGTATTCTTCAACCATGTCCTGCATCTATTCCTTCTTCTTCGAGGATTCTTCAAAACATGTGGGTACTTCATCAACAAGATTGCTCGTTAGTTCCACATAGTTTGAATGGATTCTTTGTCTTTTGCTTCCTTTTGGTGCACCATATCTTTCTGTCTCCTTTTATTAATCTGTCACGGTAATCTAGGGACTAAAAAACAGTCTCATAAGAGATTTTAGACAATTAAGCATGAAAATGGCATAATGCTGCTGCAAATAGAATGTTGTAGCTCTGTATAATCAATAAAATAATGATAGTACAATACAATGGTCATGCAAGGTTCTTGAATGTCAAGACAATTCAAATACTCAAGGAGGTCATTCGAATTGAATGGATGTGTGTAGCTTAATTGAATGTCAGCCACACTCGGCACACATAGTTAACCACCAAGCTAATCAATAACTAACTCTCAACTAAGTCCTAACTGAATCAGAGTGCAATAGATGACTGATTCTAACTGAAAGTGACTCATCACATGTAACTGCATGTCCAGCTGAAGGAGGTAGTGCATCCATAACTCCAAGTAGCTCTGATAGAGTTGACTGAAGTAAACATGTCATCAGGAGTGGTTATAGGCGCATGTGTTAGCTCCAGTTCATAAATAATGACCAAAAATAATTAAATAATGAATGGAGGCACCTTCACAACTCAGCTTAACTGATTGTAAAAATCAGTTAGCAATTAGGTGCATTTATGAAACTCGGATCACCCTAGAAATGCTCCCTGTTTGAAGGAGGAAGCCCAATTAGCCTCCCTGAATGAAGGAGAAGGCTTAGTTGGCCTCCTTGACTGAAGGAGGGCATGGGTGAGCTCATGCTGATGTCATAGTGTGCTCATCTAATTCCAAGTAAGTCAATTAAACTTAGGATAGTGGGTAAATAGGCCAAATTGACAAAATAAGTGTGAATGTGGGGTAAATGACTCCAACACCTTGATTACATCACTGGACCAAGCTAGTATTCTTTTTGTTGAGAACATCTTCTGGGTTGTTTCAATAACTCCTTGAGGTTCTGCAAGGTCATGATCTTCTTGTATATGATCTTCTTCAATGTATCTAACTAGTGGCCTGATAACTTATGTGATTCGAGGAGCCTCCTTCTCTTCTTCATGATCCTCATTTGCAAGGATGTTTCTGGATTTGGTGAAGGTTGAATCTTCATAAAATGTAACATCTCTACTAATATCGATCTGGTGGAGTCCTGGAATATATATTGTATAGGATTTTGATTGTTCACTGTATCTAACAAATATTCCCTTCTTTCCTGAAGGGTGCAACTTTGATCTTTTCTCTTTTGTAATATGTAGGTATACATGACAACCAAATATCTTTAGGTGGCTTACTTCGGTTTTTTCACCAATGAACATTTCTTCTAGGGTTTTGCTTCCAAGAGAACTATGAGATATTCTATTTTGGAGATAGACTGTGGTTCTTTCTGCTTCTTCCAATGGATACATATGTACATCTTGATCATGGATGATTTTTCTGACTGCTTCCATGATAGATCTATTCTTTGTTTCAACGAATCCATTTTTTTGTGTATTATAGGGTGTGGTAAGATCCCTCTTAATCCCAAATTCTCTGCAGAAGTCCTTGAATTCATTTGAGGTGAATTCTCCTCCATTATCTAATCTTAAGATCTTGATCTTCTTTTTAGATAGATTCTTCACAATAACCTTAAATTCCTTAAATTTTCCAAATAATTCATCTTTATATTTAATACGTATATCCAAGTCTTGTGAGATTAATCATCAATAAAGGAGACTTAATATACATACCCTATTAAGGAAGTGGCTGGCATCGGTCTTGTTAAACTCCCAAAATTTCCGAAAAATTTAAAATTTTGAAAATACAGATAATCTTCATTAATGCAGTCAACTAATTGTTTAATTAGTTATATGTTAATGATTTCATAATCTGAATTATATACTTGATTATGTTTATCTTATAGAATAATTCTTTTTTAGTTTAATGACTTGTTTTTCTTTGCGACCACAAGGTGGAACTGTCTTGGTATTCTGGGCTTACTTCGCTTTTCAGCTAACGCAGAAAGTTTACCTGCTCTTACAGATTTACAGGTAAGAAGAATCCGGTGCTTCTCATCAATAATCATTACGCATACAGATATATATTCGTTGCAAAAATAATAGCTCAGTAAAAGAAGATAAATGCTATTCAATTTTCAGATGCTTTTATGAGGTAAAACCATTAAATCGTTATTCTTTTTAAAGATGCCATGGAAACGAGATTTAGTCCTATCAGTATTGGTGACAGTTGTTTTCTCTCTCTAGTTGTAATTTATAGTTCTTATTGCAGACTAAACTCTTCGATGTTTATCAGTCTTTACCATAGTCGTCATGTGTAAATGCCTTAAATCTTTCTTTACACACAAAATAAAGATGGCAGGGTTATTACGTTTAAGGGTCTATCTTAAATTGTGAACATAAACCCTTTATGTCATAATAAATTTTGGTTACTCCTTGCGATGTGAACATAGTGTGCAATAGCTAATAAGTTTCTATACTGATAATACATCTTCCAAAGCTTGAAGTTTTAAAGGAATTATATCCTCGTTACATACTACTTTCAATTAGACTATAATAGTGTTGATGAATTAAGTTCCTCTGCACATAATTTACTTGGAAAATATTATCTAGTTATGGTTAATAAATCATTAAAATTCCAATGTCAAGCCCCTTAAACATTTTAAAACTTAACATGCTCAATTGCAAACCTTACCAGTTTAATAATTAAATATTCAAAGGCAAATGAGGCTAACACTAGCAAGAAGGATATTTACCATAAATTGATTTTATGAATTTCCTTTATAAACATCAAATAGTATAACTTGGGATAGAGTTATAGTTGTTTGTTGAGTGAATACTTTGTAAATTATAAAAGAAAGGTGCAATGTATAAATGAAAGGGGTCATAAAATAGATCGCACCCACGATGAGTTTATGGTTAAACATTGATCTAAAGTTTTATAACCGTTTATTATATGCATCCCTTGCTTGCATAATGTGCTAGGTCACGTAAAAGTTTATAACCTTGCTATGTTATAACTCTACTCTTCAATAGATTTATAATCGTTGGAAAGAATGATCATCGTGTTTGTATAATAGATGTGTCGTAGTGTTGACTATACCCTTAATAAGTTTAAGACCTAACAATATATTAATGTGTTGTTTTTTACATTCCAGCGTGCAAGATAGGTTGACTTCGGGGTATCGAACCTTATAGAACTTCGAATCTCCAAGTGAATGGGATAATAATTTGTTTGTTGATTGCACTCCGAGACTATATAATTTCACCCACTGCATGCAAATAATCTTGATTGAGTACGTGGACTCATCACAGCCAAGTGTTATGTAGATATAAGGCACTGACGAACCCTAGACTTGTTATTTCCCCGTTGTTTTCGGCCTCTGGCCGCTCTGCTACTGTGTTAGTTGCCCGCCCTGTCGCTCTGCAACTTGTCACTGGTAGTCTCCCGGCTTGGCTTCTCTGTCTCCTGCACGTTGTGAGCTCACCCTAAATGCTCATAGAGACAAGCTGTAATGAACTGATTGTTGCTTGAACTGGGTTGTTGGTTTTCCTTCAGGGTTTATCCTTCGCTGCTTGCTCCTTTTAGTAATCTTCAGTCTGCAAATGTCTTATTCTCCCACGGCCCAGTAGTGAGCGTTGTGGCTTCACCTCTTGAGTTTTTTTTGGTCTTAGGGTTTTGCAACAGAGTGGGTTTTTAGGGTTGGAAAGGTTGTGGCCCAAGTGTTTACACCTACTTGGCTTGTCGTTCCATCTTTTGGGCCTTTGCTGGTTAATGCTGCGTTAGTAAACTCCAAATTTCCTGTGGCAGATGAAGGTTTGGTTCCTCCTTGTGTTGGTAGATGCATTATTGCTTGTGGGTGGTTACGTTTCAATGAAAATTTGAGGTAAGAACTGCTATTAGCATCTTTGTTATCTTGTTTTGATACATTTCAGCTTATATAAAGCAAGATATTAACAATTTTTATGTTTGATGTTACACAGGTGTCGACCTGTCCTTCTGCATGGTTGATGCAAGGCTAGGACAACCGCTTGCTCACGGTAAGCCTTAGATAACCCATGGAAGTTCATCCTTGTTCATTCCCTTATGGGAAATTTGACGGTTGGTCACCGTGGCCTGCAAAACCCTTGTGGTTTTGGTTTACTTGGGTTAACTGGTTCGCTATTTTTGTTAAAGGTAACCCTTGCTTTATGCGGGGCTTCTGGATTAGGCCGTGACTGTAAATTTTGATTTCTACTACTGGATTTTGTGTGTAAAAATGTATAGGTGAAGGAAGGCCGGTAAAGCCTTACTCTGTTAATTTTTCTTTTAAACCGAGAGGCATTAGAAAGAGCGTAAACTCTTTCAGTTTATTTTTTTTAACAAGAACGGTTATGTTGCATTAATCGGCATTCTGGAAAGCCAGAATCAGAAAGTTACAAAACTGATGAAAGTTGGTGACCTCTAATAGTGCTTCCAACCTTCTTGTGAAAGTCTTGGGAGACAAATCCCATCTGCGTCTAGACTTAATTTGAGAAAATGACAAAAAAAGCTTACATGAGTAAATTCTCACAAACTGTGAGCAAAGTAGAAGACAGAAGCAAAGCATTAAACCGAGTGGGATGAATGCCCCTTAAATAAAGGATCCAACTTTTTCTGAGAACCTAAAGAGATGCTAGAGGCCGCCTCCTTTTCTCTACGCGCCTTATTGGACTTTCTCCCTCGGGTAAGGGGTGGAGACAGGACTGAAATGTCTTCAGATTTAGAAGTTTCCACAAAGCCACTAGAGGGGACTGAAACAGCCAGACCTGCTCGGGCAGAGGGTTCAGGATCTGAAGCCTGAATTTCCCTCTCTATTACTGATTCTAGGGGTGCAGGATCATGAAGGATTTCATCTGCCAGAGGATCTTCCTTATCTGCTGTTGCTTCTGGATCTAGGACTTCATCTTCCTTCAGCGCATCAAAGCTGTTTTTATTTTCTAGAGTTGCCTCTACTGAATGAGTGGCCTTTGAGGCCTGGGATGGCTCCCTTCGCCTTGGCTGCCTTTGCTGGTTAGTTACTGGCTAAAAATCACCTTCTTTGGCTGGTCCCGCATCCTCAGAGGCTTTGGGGCAGGTTTTTGCGAAATGACCATAAGCATGGCACTGGAGGCACTTAAAAGGTATCTGCTCGTAATCCAGCTCTTGGATATGGCACCATTCTCCCAGGGAGAGATAAATGGCTTCTGAAAGTCCTTTCTCGAGGTTAACCTCAACACAAATACGAGCACAGGTAAATTGGTCCCCTTTCGGCTCCGCACTGTCCAGGAACCACCCAAGCTTATTTCCAATGTCCTCCAGAGATCCTTCCCCCCAGAGATGTAAGGGAAGATGAGGCAGCCTAACCAAAACAGGGGCTGCGGTGATCTCAGCTCTAGGATTGAAATCTAGAGTCCAGGGGGCTAAGAATAGCCCCCTTGACCCCATGAAATAGGGTCCATATCTGAAAACTAGATCACGGTCCTCTTTCCGCGAGAAGCTGAAGACAAAAAAACCCCTGCCTACTACATGCAGAGAAACGATTCCATGCATCAGTGGCTTCCAATGGTCTTCCATCCATGCCTCCACTGATTTGGGGCTAGGCCATAACCCCGTAAACTTTCCAATGAGGTTGTTTTCTGCTAGAAGGAGGGCAAGATTGCAAGGCTCCTCTAGAGATAGCTCCAAAGAAGGGATCTCCTCCATCTTCTTAAGAAACTTATATGAGAGAGAAGGCTTGGCTTTAGGTCCTACCGAATAGAATAATGCTTTAAAAGCTTCCAATGGATCTTCTCCCATCTCATTAATCAGATCTGGGGCCATCGTAGCAGGGCGACGACCACCAGAAGACAGGAGCCAACACCACTGCTCCAAAATGCATGCAATGAAAGCTCAGAAACGTCGATCCATGGCCCAACTCAGCAAACCCTTCGGCTGCTACAGATGATCCGCGCCCCTGCAAACAAAGAACCAGAACTAAGGCGGCTAGGGTTAAGGCCCTAGCAGCGTTGAAACGCCTCGCTTCATTCTGCCGGGGAGAGGTCGAGAATAGCTAATTCTGACGGGTGTATTGTAACTATAATTTGTTATCCAAACTCTTTCAGTTTATTACCTATGTTGTAAATTTTGATATACTAGGGTTTTACCCTAACTTAGCGATATGAAAAAATGTATTTACTATTTCTTTAAATTATCTTTTATTTACAATGTAATACTGTAATTTATTTGGTTATTACTTATATTGTGTAATGGGTGGTTGAGCTCGGTGAATCGAGCATGTCTATACTCTGTTAGTTTAATTCCTGCAAATTAATATATTTAAATTTACCCTGTAAATTATTTAGGATAACTGTATAATGTTTTTATATGAACTTACCTTAACTCAATCTGTTCTAATAAGGTTATAAATATTGTTTTGTATTTGTTAACATTCAGAAATTGTGTAATTTAATATTCTTAGAGTTGTACTTATATAACTGATAGTTACATCTTTTAAGTACAGAAATTATATTTACTTGATACTTATTATAAATGAATAAGAATGTTATTTTATCTACATACAATTACTGTTCCTATAATTATATACATTATCTTCGTACTTAGTCTATTTATAGGTGTATAATGAAATAGTATTTTATTGTTGTATTTTTATACTCTCTATACTAAATAATTCATAAGAAGACCCTTTTGTATTCTGTGTTACCCTATTTATGTTATAATATTAGTATTTATAAAATAAAAGAAATAACAAACTATCTATGTTCTTTCCTATGAAATATATCGTAGTGTTTGTTTAAATTCTTATAAAAGTCAGGTTAGGAACTGTAGATCTTACTTAAGTTTAGCTAGATAGAATGAATGAATCATTTACATCACTAGCCTTAAATAAAATCTTAGTCCACTAGTTTTATCTTTAAAATTAAATCAAGTTTTTCTATCCTTACTTGCAGTTTGATTGCTATAAAAATACAGTAGTTTTTTACCCTAAACAAGAAAGAAATAAACTGTAGAGCTGAAAGGCATTCTTATTTAACCTAACACTACACATTTTAACTATTATTTCTTTTCCTTTGGTTTCAAAATAGATATAAAGATTACTGAAATGAATGTTGTATAGAGAACTGTTTTTATCTACCAAAACATACTACTGTTAGTATAATGATATAGCTTCCTTTCCTTTTCTAATAACCTGACATTCACAATCTAGTTCTAACACTACTCCATGTACAGAACTGATAACAAATAAAAGAAAACATTTTCAAAATCAAGCTAACATCTTATTTTATATTTACATCATACTTTCTTCATTTAAAAACACCACCTGTGCTAGAGTACGATCTGGATTACTCCAGATGGGGAAAAACATAGGTAGTATTTGTTTCTCATTAAGAATAATTTCATTACTAAACAAACTAAGATATTCTATCCTCTAAGTTTACATCATAACCTGAAAATGCATCATTCAATCACACACAGATATTAACACAGAAATTAGTAAATAGCAGAACCTGTTCTTAAAGCTTGGTCGACAACAGCAATGGGAGGCCGTTCCTCCCTACCAACTCTTGGAGAGCGCTCAAACAACGACTCCTCAGGACCCCCAAGCCTGCTCTAGTCTCCCTGGATGGAACTATGTGCAGCAAATAATCAAGTACTAGTCTTGAGACTCAATACTAGTCCTGAACTTGTCAGTCAAATCTCTCAGCTAGAAAGCTGTATCAGATCAAGTTGCTGCAGTTTATATCTCAAACACCTTCCTTACAGTTTCCCTTTTTCCCAATGAATTCCTTGAAGTGCATTCCTCCTGAATGATTCTTCTCCTAGAAAATATCTGAGCAGCCTCAACTCTCTACATTGGGCACTTTTAAAAGATTGCCTAGGTCTTTTTGGGTTAGTTGTCATTAATTGAGCCACCTTCTCTGATCCTACTTTCTTGGGGGATCATGACCCCAAATGTAGGGAAGTTTCCACCTGCAACATAGGAAGTGTTTGAGGATGCTGCCACTTGTCCTTTTGCTCTCCACCTAGTTCCTTCCACTAGTTTGACCAGTAACACTCTTATTAATAGCTCTCCCAAGCTGTTGTCTCCACTTTCTATTTATTAAAAATAAAATATTCAGAATTACATTCCACATCTTTTGACTCTGCTGAGTCATCAGTTTCAACTTAGCATTAAAATTAACATAATGTCTTAGGAATCAATTTAAAACAAATAACATTATTTTACAAAATTGGGGTATGTGACATACACACCCCCTTAAATATAACATCATCCTCGATGTTACTTATTCTTCATCCTTCGAGGTCCCCTGGAACAGATTTGGGTATGCTTCCCACATCTTACTTTTCAGTTCCCAGGTGGCTTCTTCGGGACTAAGGTGCTTACATTGCACCTTCACCTGTCCAATGGTACGGTTCCGAAGTGTAATTTCCCTCCTCCCGAGGATACAGTCCAGTTCCACAAGAAATTCTCCTTCTGGTTCCACCTGTACAACATTCCAATTAACCACATGAGTAGCATAATGAACATATTTCTTTAAAACAGAAATGTGAAAAACATTATTTACTTTCAAGTTAGGTGGTAATGCTAGTTGGTATGCAACTTGACCAATCCTAGACAAAATTTCAAATGGACCACAGTAACGTGGTGCCAACTTTGCACAACTCCCCAGTCTTAGAGAGATTTTCTTAGGCCTTACCTTGATGAACACATGTTCACCTACCTGGAACTCCTTGGGATTTCTTTTCAAGTCTGCTTGACTTTTCTTCCAATCCTGTGCCACCTTCAGATTTCCCTGCACTTGCTTCACAATTTCCTCCATTTCTTTCAACAATTTTGGACCTAACACTATTCTATCTACTAGATTATTCCAAGAGATAGGAGTGTTGCATTTCCGTCCATATAAATTTTCAAATGGACTAAATTTAGCTGATGACTGATAGTTATTGTTATATGCAAACTCTGCTAGATGTAAATAATCCTCCCACTTACCTGGTTGATCTTTCACATACATTCTCAATAAATCCTCCAGTACCTGATTTACTCTTTCAGTTTGTCCATCTGTTTGAGGATGGAAGGAAGTACTAAAATTCAATGTTGTATTTAATCCTTTAAACAAGGACTTCCAAAAGTTTCCTGTAAACTTAGGATCTCTGTCTGAGATTATAATTTTTGGTACTCCATGTAATCGAAAAATCTTCTTTAGAAAAATATCAGCTATGTTGGCAGCCTTGTAAGTAGTTTTAACAGGTATAAAATGAGCTGCCTTGCTTAACTTATCAACCACTACCATAATAGAGTCATTCTGATTCTGATTTCTAGGCAGTCCAGTAATAAAATCTAAGCTAATCACTTCCCATTTCCTGCTAGGAATAGGCAAAGGTTGTAGCAAACCAGCTGGGTGTTGGTGTTCGTTTTTTACCTGTTGACATTCTAAACACCTTGCAATATATTTAGCTACTTCAGTTTTCATATTTGGCTAAAAATATTCCTTTCTTAGCATGGTTATAGTCTTTTGATAACTTGGGTGTCCTAAATATGGTGTTTTATGGACTTCATCCAGAATTATTAGCTTAACCTTACTACATTTGATACATTCAATTTATCTTTATATAGTAAAAATTCATTTTTATTTAAACTATAACCTTTTATTAAGCTTTCTGTAGGTTCTTTCTTAGCTGTAATTTGCAATTTCTGATAAATTTCATCTTGTTTTACCCCTTCTTTAAGCTGTTCATTTAAATCTAAAACATAAGTGCTGATTGCTGTTGTAAAGTTCAGCTTTGCGTTTCTACTTAATGCATCAACCACCTTATTTTCCTTACCCTTTATATGCTGGATTTCAAAGTCATACTTGCTTAAGAAATCTAACCACCTATCTTGTCTAGCGTTTAAATTAAGCTGATCTAAAAGATATTTCAGTTCTTTATTATCAGTCATTAAAATAAATTTTCTACCAATTAAATGATGTCGCCACATTTTTAAGGCGTGTATTACAGCTGCTAGTTCTAGATCATAAGTTGCATAATTGTTTTCGTGAATTTTTAACTTTCTAGATTCATAGGCAATGACATGCCCTTCTTGAGTCAGAACACTAACTAAGCCATCGTTACAGGCGTCAGTGCACACTATGAAATATTTATTTGGATCTGCTATTCTTAGAATAGGTGCACTAGTCAATAAGGCTTTTAACTTCTTAAATCTTTCTTCACATTTCAGGTTCCAGTCAAATTTATTTCCTTTCTTCTGCAAGGAAGTTATCGGATTTGCTATCCTTGAAAAGCCTTCAATGAACCTCCGGTAATAACCGGTAATTCCCATGAACGACCTAACATCCATCACATCTTTAGGAGCCGACCAATCTTCAATTTCCCGTATCTTTTCAGGGTCTACAGAAATTCCTTCCTTGGTCACTACATGACCTAAGTATTGAATTTTATCCTTAAAAAAGTCACACTTACTAAACTTTGCGAAGAGTTGATGTTCTCGCAACTCTTGCAAAACAATTTTTAGGTGTTCTTTATGTTCTTCTTCCATATTTTAGTAGATTAGGATGTCGTCGATAAATACGACCACAAACTTATCCAAATACTTATGCATTATATTATTCATTAAACACATAAAGACAGCTGGGGCATTAGTAAGCCCAAATGGCGTTATGAAAAATTCGTAGTGTCCATATCTTGTTCTAAAGGTTGTCTTAAAGATATCTTCATCTTTAATCCTTACTTGATGATATCCTGACCTCAAATCTATCTTCGAAAACAACGTGGCTCCACGTAATTGATCAAATAGATCATATATGCGGAGCAACGGATATCTATTTTTAACTTATCTGTTTTAGTTTTACATTCCTCATTTGTAATCGTTACTGCATAGGCTTTACATCCTTTTCTAACAGCTCTTTTAAGTTGTAAAGCAGAAATCTACCTTACTATAGTTTTTCTAGGAATACCCTTTACCTTTACTGGTTGTTCATCACTATTTAAGCATATAAAAGTTTTATCGTAACAGTTTAAAATTACTTTATGTTGTTCTAACCAGTCCATACCAATCAGCAAATCATATGAGCCAAGTGGCAAAACATTAAGCTTAACTACAGTTTCAAATTCATTCATAAGTAATGCACATTCTTTCACAAAACAAGTTACTTTTATTTTTGCCCCAGTGGCTAATTGAACTAACCAAGAATTCTCAAACTTATCGACATACAACTTACATTTTTCCACTATCTGAGGTGCAATATAACTGAGACTAGCTCCTGGATCGATTAAAATGGTTACAGGGGCCTGATTAATCATACCTTCTACTTCCACCATGGAATTCTGATAATTAGCTTGGCGGTTCTCCAAAGCCGCGTTAATTCTGGGCATGCTCCTTGCTAGTTCCCCAACGGTCATCTCCTCCTGTACAGTATGAATATTGCTAACAGTCTTTTTCCGGTTTGGATAGACCGAGGCATAGTGCGGGCCATTACATTCCCAGCACTTAACAGGCTCTTTACGTTCAAAACTCTTGGTAAAATTTCCATGGTTATTTGCAGCTTCCTTGCCCTTAAAATTATTCGAATTGTTGGAAGTACCATTCCTATTTCCCTAGAAATTCTTGTTGTTAGAATAATTTTTGGTCTTATTATTCTTGAAATTTCTATGAGGTACAAATTCCTTTTTCTTAAATTCAGGCTGATTGTTATTTTTCTTAGCCTTCCAATTGGCCAAGCCTTCTTTCTTTTGGTTCTGCTCAAAACAAAAATTAGCCTTCCTCATAGCTTCCTCCAAAGTCTTCGGGTTATCATATTCAATTCTGTCTTTAATATGATACGGTAGACAGCTAAGAAATCGCTATACTTTTAGTTTCTCGTCTACTAGGTAGGGTACATACCTAAATAAACTTAAGAATTTACTGTTCAAATCCTTCATTGTCATTGAACCTAACTTCAATTCATAAAACTCTTTCGCTCTTTCCTCATAATACTGCTCAGACAGAAATTTCTTTTTGAAATACCTTTTAAAGGTACTCCAATTAACTTCTTTTTCTCTTATACCCTTGACTCTCTTCAGGTCTTGCCACCATATGTCAGCTTTTCCTGAGAGGTTATATATTGCCATCCTTGCCTTTAACTGATTAGAGTAATTATATATATGAAAGTACTTCTTCATCTCGGACAACCAGGACTCTACTTCCTCCCCCTTCTCAGTCTCTCCATTAAAAGTTGGTGGCTTTATCTTTTTGAACTCCCCTAAAATTTCCTCGTATGGTTTGTATTTCTTCTTTCTGTCATACAAATCCTCTTCACTACTGTCAGTAGTAGTATGGTAACTTTTTTGTTCACCAAACCCTTCAGATGATGAACTGCTTTCAGTTTTTGCAAGTTTCCTCTTTTTGGATTTTTTTTGATGACTAACATCCTCAGATTCTGACCTTCTACTCCTTCCTTCTGTTTGAAATTTTTCTATTAAAATCTGGTTCAGTTCTTCCTGAGCCTTCAGAATCCTCTCATTCTCCTTCTTTACTGATTCCATTTCAGTTTTTAAATCTTTTACAGTCTGTAACAGCTCTGAGGAGTTGGCGGTCACCTCTTCTAACACAGGTTCTCTAGGAAAATTTCTTGTTTCTGTATCTGGAGACTCCTCCTGTGCATACTCTCCCAGCTTTTCCATACCTGCCTGTTAAACTTCAGAAAAAGGAAATTTTTTGTTCTTAACATAAAGCAAAATATATGTCAGCATATTATTTCAATTTACTGTTCTATGAAAGCTAGTTGGGCTGCATCAAGGCCTAGTGTTTGAACGTTGTGCTCTGATACCACATGTCAAACTCTCAAAATTTTTGAAAAATTTAAAATTTTGAAAATACAGATAATCTTCATTAATGTAGTCAACTAATTGTTTAATTAGTTATATGTTAATGATTTCATAATCTGAATTATCTACTTGATTATGTTTATCTTATAGAATAATTCTTTTTCAATTTAATGACTTGTTTTTCTTTGCGACCACAAGGTGGAACTGTCTTGGTATTCTGGGCTTACTTAGCTTTTCAGCTAACACAAAAATTTTACCTGCTCTTACATATTTACAGGTAAGAAAGATCCAGTGCTGCCCGTCAATAATCATTACGCATACAGATATATATTCGTTGCAAAAATAATAGCTCAGTAAAAGAATATAAATGCTATTCAATTTCAAATGCTTTTATGAGGTAAAACCATTAAATCGTTATTCTTTTTAAAGACGCCATGGAAACGAGATTCAGTCCTATCAGTATTGGTGACAATTGTTTTCTCTCTCTAGTTGTAATTTATAGTTCTTATTGCGTACTAAACTATTCGATGTTTATCAATGTTTACCATAGTCGTCGTGTGTAAACGCCTTAAATATTTCTTTACACAAAAACTAAAGATGGCAGGGTTATTACGTTTAAGGGTCTATCTTAAATTGTGAACATAAACCCTTTATGTCATAATAAATTTTGGTTACTCCTTGCGATGTGAACGTAGTGTGCAATAGCTAATAAGTTTCTATACTATTAATCCATCTTCCAAAGCTTGAAGTTTTAAAGGAATTATATCCTCGTTACATACTACTTTCAATTAGACTATAATAGTGTTGATGAATTAAGTTCCTCTGCACATAATTTACTTGGAAAATATTATCTATTTATGGTTAATAAATCATTAAAATTCCAATGTCAAGCCCCTTAAACATTTTAAAACTTAACATGCTCAATTGCAAACCTTACCAGTTTAATAATTAAATATTCAAAGGCAAATGAGGCTAACACTAGCAAGAAGGATATTTACCATAAATTGATTTTATGAATTTCCTTTATAAACATCAAATAGTATAACTTGGGATAGAGTTATAGTTGTTTGTTGAGCGAATACTTTGTAAAGTATAAAAGAAAGGTGCAATGTATAAATGAAAGGGGTCATAAAATAGACCACGCCCACGATGAGTTTATGGTTAAACATTGATCTAAAGTTTTATAACGGTTTATTATATGCTTCCCTTGCTTGCATAATGTGCTAGGTCACGTAAAAGTTTATAACCTTGCTATGTTATAACCCTACTCTTTGATAGATTTATAATCGTTGGAAAGAATGATCATCGTGTTTGTATAATAGATGGGTCGTAGTGTTGACTATACCCTTAATAAGTTTAAGACCTAACAATATATTAATGTGTTGTTGTTTACATTCCAGCGTGCAAGCTAGGTTGACTTCGGGGTATCGAACCTTATAGAACTTCGAATCTCCAAGTGATTGCGATAATAATTTGTTTGTTGATTGCACTTCGAGACTATATAATTTCACCCACTGCATGCAAATAATCTCGATTGAGTACGTGGACTCATCACAGCCAAGTGTTATGTAGATATAAGGAACTGACGAACCCTAAACTTGTTATTTCCCCGTTGTTTTCGGACTCTGGCCGCTCTGCTACTGTGTTAGTTTCCTGCCCTGTCGCTCTGCAACTTGTCGCTGGCAGTCTCCCGGCTTGGCTTCGCTGTCTCCTGCACGTTGTGAGCTCACCCTGAACACTCACAGAGATGAGCTGTAACAAACTGATTGCTACTTGAACTGGGTTGTTGGTTTTCCTTCAGGGCTTATCCTTCGCTACTTTCTCCTTTCAGTAATATTCAGTCTGCAAATGTCTTATTCTCACGCGGCCCTGTAGTGAGTGTTGTGGCTTCACCTCTTGAGTTTTGTTTGGTCTTAGGGTTTTGCAGCAGAGTGGGTTTTTAGGTTTGGAAAGGTTGCGGCCCAAGTGTTTACACCTGCTTGGCTTGTCATTCCATCTTTTCGGCCTTCGTTGGTTAATGCTGCGTTAGTAAACTCCAAATTTCCTGTGGCAGATGAAGGTTTGGTTCCTCCTCGCATTGGTAGATGCACTACTACTTGTGGGTGGTTACGTTTCAATGAAAATTTGAGGTAAGAACTGCTATTAAGATCTTCGTTATCTTGTTTTGATACATTTCAGCTTATATAAAGCAAGATATTAACAATTTTTATGTTTGATGTTACATAGGTGTCGACCTGTCCTTCTGCATGGTTGATGCAAGGCTGGGACAAGCGCTTGCTCACGGTAAGCCTTGGATAACCCATGACAATTCGTCCTTGTTCAGTCCCTTATGGGACATTTGACGATTGGTCGCCGTGGCCTGCAAAACCCTCGTGGTTTTGGTTTACTTGGGTTAACTGGTTCGTTTTTTTTGTTAAAGGTAACCCTTTCTTTATTCGGGGCTTTCGGCTTAGGCCGTGACTGTAAATTTTGATTTCTGCTACTAGATTTTGTGTGTAAAAATGTATAGGTGAGGGAAGGCCGGTAAAGCCTTACTCTATTAATTTTTCTTTGAAGTTGAGAGGCATTAGAAAGAGCTTAAACTCTTTCAGTTTATTACCTCTGTTGTAAATTTTGATATACTAGGGTTTTACCCTAACTTGGCGATATGAAAAAATGTATTTACTGTTTCTTTAAATTATCTTTTATTTACAATGTAATACTGTAATTTATTTTGTTATTACTTATATTGTGTAATGGGTGGTTGAGCTCGGTGAATCGAGCATGTCTATACTCTGTTAGTTTAATTCCTGCAAATTAATATATTTAAATTTACCCTGTAAATTATTTAGGATAACTATATAATGTTTTTAAATGAACTTACCTTAACTCAATCTGTTCTAATAAGGTTATAAATATTGTTTTGTATTTGTTAACCTTCAGAAATTGTGTAATTTAATCTTCTTAGAGTTGTACTTATGTAAATGATAGTTACATCTTTTAAGTATAGAAATTATATTTACTTGATATTTATTATAAAGGAATAAGAATGTTATTTTATCTACATACAATTACTGTTCCTATAATTATATACATTATCTTCGTACTTAGTCTATTTATAGGTGTATAATGAAATAGTATTTTATTGTTGTATTTTTATACTCTCTATACTAAATAATTCATAAGAAGACCCTTCTATATTCTGTGTTACCCTATTTATGTTATAATATTAGTATTTATAAAATAAAATAAATAACAAACTATCTATGTTCTTTCCTATGAAATATATCATAGTGTTTGTTTAAATTCTTATAAAAGTCAGGTTAGGAGCTGTAGATCTTACTTAAGTTCAGCAAGATAGAATGAATGAATCATTTACATCACCAGCCTTAAATAAAATCTTAGTCCACTAGTTTTGTCTTTAAAATTAAATCAAGTTTTTCTATCCTTACTTGCAGTTTGATTGCTATAAAAATATAGTAGTTATTTACCCTAAACAAGAAAGAAATAAACTATAGAGCTGAAAGGCATTCTTATTTAACCTAACACTACACATTTTAACTATTATTTCTTTTCCTTTGGTTTCAAAATAGATATAAATATTACTGAAATGAATGTTGTATAGAGAACTGTTTTTATCTACCAAAACATACTACTTTTAGTATAATGATATAGCTTCCTTTCCTTTTCTAATAACCTGACATTCACACTACTCCATGTACATAACTGATAACAAATAAAAGAAAACATTTTCAAAATCAAGCTAACATCTTATTTTATACTTACATCATACTTTCTTCATTTAAATACACCACCTGTGCTAGAGTACGATCTGGATTACTCCAGATGAGGAAAAACACAAGTAGGATTTGTTTCTCATTAAGAATAATTTCATTACTAAACAAACTAAGATATTCTATCCTCTAAGTTTACATCATAACCTAAAAATGCATCATTCAATCACACACAGATATTAACACAGAAATTAGTAAATCGCAGAACCTGTTCTTAAAGCTTGGTCGACAACAGCAATGGGAGGCCATTCCTCCCTACCAACTCCTGGAGAGAGCTCAAACAGTGACTCCTCGGGACCCCCGAGCCTGCTCTGGTCTCTTTGCCTAGAACTAGGTACAGCAAATAATCAAGTACTAGTCCTGAGACTCAATACCAGTCTTGAACTTGTCAGTCAAATCTCTCAGCTAGAAAGCTGTATCAGATCAAGTTGCTATAGTTTATCTATCAAACACCTTCCTTATAGTTTCCCTTTTTCCCAATGAATTCCTTGAAGTGCATTCCTCTTGAATGATTCTTCTCCTGGAAAATATATGAGCAGCCTCAGCTCTCTACATTGGGCACTTTTAAAAGATTGCCTAGGTCTTTTTGGGTTAGTTGTCATTAATTGAGCCACCTGCTTTGATCCCACTTTCTTGAGGGATCATGACCCAAAATGTAGGGAAGTTGCCACCTACAACATAGGAAGTGTTTGAGGATGCTGACACTTGTCCTTTTGCTCTCCACCTAGTTCCTTCCACCAGTTTGAGCAGTAACACTCTTATTAACAACTCTCCCAATATGTTGTCTCCACTTTCTATTTATTAAAAATAAAATATTCAGAATTACATTCCACATATTTTGACTCTGCTGAGTCATTAGTTTCAACTTAGCATTAAATTTAACATAAGGTCTTAGGAATCAACTTAAAACAAATAACATTATTTTACAAAATTGGGGTATGTGACAGGTCCACACACATCTGAGTGTACAATGTCCAAGATCCCCTTTGCTTTTCTATTACTGCTTGGAAATGGATCCTTGGTGTTCTTTCTATGAGCACAGCTTTTACATACTCCTTCATGGTCAATTTGGATATCTGGTAGGCCTATGACTAGCTTTCTCACAATTGGTAATGCTTTGTAGTTTACTTAAGCAAGTCTTTTATGCCATAGTTCATATGGATTAATAGTGCTAGTTGTAAGAGTTGAATCTATGTTTCCTTTCAATTTGTAGAGTCCTCCTTCTTCGACGTTGATTACAATAGAATCATTTATTATTTTCCCCTTTGTCCATGTAGTAGGGCTTTCATCCTAGCTACGTGCATAAACAACTACCTTTCGTCTATAGGAAGGAAGCATAGGGTCTCTGGGGATGGAAGAGAAAACCTGCAGGAAAGGGTTAGTGAACCAAGCAAAACCTGTAGGACACTGTTAATGGAGAACCTGTGAAACAATGTGAGCAAAAACACCTGCAAATAAAACAATCTACAAAACTAAGCTACTAACAAGAAACACACATTATACCTTCTGGTTTTGTTGAAATGGGCCACCATGCCCTAGTAGGAAGCTACCTCTCTATGGAATGGGATTTGGCTAATGGAGCAAGTGAGGGAGAGGGATGAATGGCTTGATAGAGATGGGTCTCAAGTCACTCATACGGGTAGAGTAACGGTAGGAAGAGAAGGAATGTTTTGAGAGTGACCCCCACCCTTGTATTTATAGCTTTTTCTTGAGTTTTAGGGTTTTAAGCCCTTGGTAAGGACTTTAGCCCCTTTTTAGGGCTTTAAGCCCCTTTCACCCGCTTCTTAGCTCCTTTGCGTTTTTAGGCCCCTTTTTGAAGGTTTTAGCCCCTTTGAGAGCTATTTAGGCTCTTTTATGGGTTTTTAAGACCTATTTGGTGTTTTTGAGCCTTTACAAGGGTGTGGGGGTCAATGAGGGTAATGAAATAGATGTCTTTGTGTGGTGTAGGTCATGTAGAGCTAGTTAGGTAATTTTTTGGGTTAACAGAATTCCCCCTGATGTGTAATGGAAGGAGCTCATCGTATGGCCGACGGACATCATAGGATTTTATGGGGAGAGGTGGTGCTTTCTGGGTTGGGACACGGTGGATTTTGTTTTTTGTATTAGTATGGTTCCCATAAATGGGTGAGATAAAAATAATGCATGACATGTATATGGATGAGTCAGGCATCCCCATGCTCATAACAATGTCAAAAATAATCATGCGATCAAATCTCTAGAATACAAAAGCCGATCATATACAACTGATGTTACATAATGGTGGTCTCAATAAGAGGTTGAGTACAATATTGATCTGAAGAACCGATACATCAGACTCATGGAATTCTTATGAAATGATATATCTTCACAACTGATGATCTACTGGATGTGGGAGTGTACATAACTATAAGGACTTACTGACATGGAGTGTCAGAGTCTCTGAGGTATAATATGCTGCATCAATCATGAATCTATATCGAAGCCCTGTTTTGGGGATTCTGAACACTATCTCCAATGCAACCCGAAAATCATAAGGGACATGAACCTGTTTGGGTCCCTCAATAGACTCATCAATGTGGTAGAGCTAGGTGACATCTGGGGTCTTCAACCAAATACGGCACAGACCAATACCATGTACGAATATCAATGGTGCGATGATGTAGCTGGAGTCGAGCACGTGAGACACAACCATCCCGAGAGGCACTAAGGACTCCTCTCAAGTGGTCCAAGAAACTCATCAATGACGTTAATGAAACCAGGATATAGGGACCTCTAGGTCTATCCTCTGGAATATATGTGTTGTCGTTGATAGAGGGAGACCTGCAACTGACCAAGGCAATGGTGTTTCCTTGACCAGAAGTGCGAGAGAGATAACCAAAGGTGTGAGACAATATGGGGACCAACACTCTGAATTAGGGAACAGGGGCAGGGCATCACAAGGGACTCAAAATTCCTTTGTTCAGAGTATGAAAGTAGGGCGTACCAGGCAGCAAATGAAACTGAATCATGGGAAATGGATCATAGCTATAATACTTGGGATGGAACTACATATGGGAAATACTTGGGGGAGGTAGACACTTTTAGTATTGATGGGATCCAAGGAATACACATCACAGAATACTCTGAACAAAGGCGACCCAAAGTGGGAATGTTGTCGAACTGCTATATGTGGGGTGGTGTCTAAAGACACCGTTGTGGTACAATATTGTGGTTTTTTGGCGAGCCCAAGAAAGTAAATGCTCAATGGTGCTTTAAATTTTAGAGAGTCTAAAATCATGAAGAAGACTCCAATGGGGTATCTTTTTCATTGATAGTCTCCTGTGCCTGAAAAAGGTTAAAAGTGTGCATAGGAGAGCTCGCCCATCCTTTGAGGGGGATATGAGACTTCTTTACCATTGGTAGTCCAATCAGGCGGGAAAATGTTAAACCTGTACTAACTGGATGATCATTTAGATACTTTTACGAGCATGAACGAGACCAAGTTTTCTCAGTGATGTTTTCTTGATGAGAATGCTGGAAAATAGCTTAACGACAACCCATGGTGAGATTTTTCAAAATTTCGGCCCCTCTTCCTGAGAAAGCATAAAAGGATGCAGAGGGGAACGGTCTTGGGTTGAATGTGCCAAGGTGGTCCTTTTCATATGGTAGTCTACATGGTTCGCAAAAGGAGATAAACGAAGCAATGTAGACGCCCTTTCCGATATTGGTCAAGGGTTAAAGTCCCCATAGTTGTGGGGCCCTTGGGTTATTAGAATATCCTAGTGAATTCAACCCTAGGTGAGATATTGTAAGTCAGGGAAATAGTCCCCACCATTGTGTTACCCTCCTATTGGTCGGAGGAGGCAAAGTCCCCACAAGTGGTGGGGCACTAGGGTTATTAGACACTCCTAGAGATGTCGGCTCTAGTAAGTAATTGTTAAGTGAGGCTGACATGTTGGAGTGGGTTCCAAGTGAACAAAACAATATAAATAGAGAGTGAGAGCCTCTCTATTTATCATACTCATACACACTCACTCATTCGGGCGCATGAGTGAGAGAGGAGAAGCTCTCTCAGTGTGAGAGAGAGAGGCTGCTGCTGTCGGGAGATCATCTTACTATTTTATGGTTTTACCTTTGGTGCTGATTATATCTCTGAGGAATTTGCAGGGTTTTCTCCTTTATGGTTTCCTCGAGGAAAATTATTTGTGTCTCTTGTCTCTTGTGTTGTGCTTATGTTTTATTGTTGTGCTTGTTATTCTCTCTGTTAAAAGATCCTAAGATCATAATGCTAACTTGAATGATGAAAAACTAACATGGAATCAGAGCTAACCTGAGAAGAAGACATTGTGCAGCTAAAAAAGATATGGATTCCTACTTTTTGGGTCTCTCTCCATAATCCATTAGCAAAAGTATGCTAGGCTGACTCTCCATTGAAGGGCGCATCTTTCTGTCGAAGCGGAATTCGATTTCGAGCATTTTCAGTTTTCGATGTGGAAATTAGGGCTTTCTACAGAAGAGGAATTTTTGAGTGAGCCTAGCATATGATTGTTCTCCTCATCAAAACCAAATTTTAGAGACCTAGATCAAGAAATTTGGTTGGGTGAAACTCCAGGAAAGTCAAACCCTAGTTTGACCCTGCTAGAAAAACCCTAAATACTAAAAATGGTAAGTTTTGGTACATTCACTCTATCCCACAATTGGAAAAGGATCAAGAGATAAAAATTGCAAGAACTGAAGATAAAATCCTGATGAAGACTGTGTCCAACAATCAGCCTCATATTCGCTGTATTCTGGGAGATATGATCCCTACAAGTTAGGGTTTCAACCTCTTCCAGAATTCATCCCTAAACAGGACACCTGGGGAGAATTGCAATATATTGGGCTACAGAGGTTCAAATGGAATTACCAAAGATTTTCCAGAAAGGGAACGGACTATAAATTTTTTGGTCCGAATATTAGACTCAGAAGATGAACCGGTGACACGTGGCATGCGGTACAACTTCGTTGTTCTGAACAATATTGTAACAGGTCACCTTGGTAAAAAGGATCATAAATCCCAAATGGTGAAACCAATTCTAATGAAACCTATGGTTTTGGATCAGGGACATGCAAGGTTACCTCAGTACGAAATTGCAGACATAGAGGAGTATTAATTTTAGAGATATCACAGAAACAGTTACAGGCATTTCTGCAGAAGAAATTGGAAAACTAGGGCTTCCTGTTTTGGGAGCTTCCCTCCACTGTTTTCAGAAAATGAGTATATTTGACAGCTCCATTTGAAGATATCTATATTTCTATATAATCATATCTAAAATATTCCAAGTTTTTAAAATTAGGGTTTCCGTGACAAACCCTAGATCAGCCAGCTCCGGAACCAAGACGGACACCTCAAATAGGTAAGATCTAATCCTTTGCTATTTTCATTTGAGGTTATCATTTCAAAGTGATCTATCGCATCAGCTTGATGATAAGCTTGGTGAAGTTGACAACTTCCAAGCATAGAAGTATTTTATCTCTCTAAAGAAAATGAATGGGACACCTACAGTAGTAGAGAGGTTCCAGTTCCAGAGGGAGATGAGGCTAGAAGCCTTACACAAGAAGAATTTGGTCAAGGCCAAGAAGATCATTGCTGATTCAGTCATGAATCAACTTGTACTACAAGTTTCTTCCCTAAAGACACCAAAGATGTTTGATTCCTTGACGAAGCTATTTGAAGGGAAGAACAGAAATCGGAATATGAACTTAAGAAACTAGTTGAAGAATGTGAAGATCCAGAATGCAGAGACCATGCAGTCATAAGTGTCTCTCAAATCAAAGAACAACTTGAAGCGGTAAAAGAAGAAGTGAAGAATGCAGAAGTGGTGATGGCCACTTTGAATGGCCTCCCAAGATCATGGGATTCATTCATGCGAGGAATGTGTGCCAAAAGGAAGTGATTACTTTCAGTAGCCTCTGGGAAGAAGAAGAAGCTCGACTCATAAGAAGAGAAGAGAAGATGGGAGCAATTGAAGATCAATCTCTCACCATCCAAAGAAGATCCCTCAAGCAATGAGGAATATGAACAACTCAACTCTTATCCACCTTAGCATTTGGATAAGAAATGATGCTATCATGAATGAAGAAGACAATGAAGCTGAAGGCTCAAGAAGGAGTCTACCCACGAAACAAATAAATATAAGTATTCAATTGTCATTTCATGATATTATTTTGTTATGCATTTGTTTATACTCAAGTTAATGTATTAAGCATGATAGGATGTCTACATTAATGACAGTATACTACTAATATGCATGTGATGGGTAAGTAGCTCATGGTGCTATGCAACTCTCCATTGCTATTTATCTAGAATGAAACGTCTTTGCTGACATATTGGATTAGTGCACAATATTAATGTTGTCCTAGTAGAGATGGAAGGAATCTAGAAAGTTTCTGTGAGATATGGATGGATGTTGTATTGGCTAAAATTGTTGCATGATCATATAGTTATCCATACGAATTTTTCATTATGAATATACCTTATGAAATGTTTCTAACAATACAACTGCATTTGACTTGTAGGAAAGATCGCATACATAATCACCTACAAGAAAAGAAGAATGAAGACTTGTTTCGAATAACAAGTGACAACGGTTCAAAGACAAAGAATAATATGACAAGTGCAGTGACATCATTGATGCAAAACCTTCCAACCACCAATAAGAAAGGGAAGACCAGTTCAAGAAGAATGATGTCAGGGTGCAGTATTGAGACCTGAAGAGAAGTTCATAGTTCCATCATGCAGTAGATGGAAACATCGTGGGATACAAAGAAAGATTCATAGCACGAGGATTCTCACGAAAAGAAGGCCTAGACTACGAAGAGACATTTGCATACAGTAAGAGTTGAAACACATACATGATGAGCTTGATGAATATCTTAACTACAAGGTTGATAAAGGATGACAAGCTCACAGATGGATGTGAGAAGAACTTTTGAAAAAGTTCAAAATAGAGGATCTTGGTATCCAATGATCCTAGATGGATACTACTTGTCAGTCCAGTACAGAATGTTTCAGTGCATAGAGTACAGAAGATAGAGGGAGTATGATGCTCCGCTTGAGAGGGAGTGACTGCAGAAGATCCCGAGGTTCGACATGGTACGATATGATGGGTAGATTACTGATGACTCTAGGCTTTACTGAGAGTAAAGTGGATTCCAACCTTTGCTTCAAGGTTGAAGACGGAAGACCAGTAATGCTCCTTTTATGTGTCGATGCACTATTTTCTAGGCATGGAGGTGCAGACAAGGGAAGTATGCAGTAGAGATCCTGAATAGGTTCAGGATGACGGACTGCATGACCACACCTATGGCAACAAACATGAAGCTATTGAGTGATGCTTCATCAGATTCGGTTGATGCTACGATGTATCGTTAGATGATTGGGTCATTGATGTACCTGAAGAACATGAGACCAGATATTTGCTTTGTTGTGAACACCTTGAGCCAGTTCCTGACAGATCCGAGACATGTTCACTTGATTGCTGCAAAGCATATTCTGAGGTACCTGAGGGGTACAGTTGATTCTGGGCTCAAGTATGATGCGAATCAGAAGATTAACCTAGAGGGTTATATTGATTCAGATTAGGCAGACAGTTCCATTGATAGGAAGAATACTTCAGAGTGTTACTTCGGTATGAGATCAGGTGTGATCTCTTGGTTTAGCAGGAAGCAATCCTGTGTGGCACTGAGTACAGTTGAAGTAGAGTATGTCGTAGCTTGTTCAGCTAGTTGTGAGGTAGTATGGCTGTGGAAGCTACTGTCTGATTTATTTGATCTCCAGATGGATGCTACTTTACATTGTGACAACCAGAGTTGTGTGAAGCTGTCAGAGAATCCAGTACAAGTCGAAGCATAATGAGATCAAATATCACTATATCAGGGATATGGTGCAGAGGGGAGCAGTAAATCTCCAGTATGTTGTGATGGAGGAACAGATAGCTGATGTGTTGACAAAGCATTGGCCATAGTGAAGTTCGAGTACTTCAGGGAGAACCTTAGTGTTCTCCAGATCGAGGTTTCCTCCAATGGAAAGTGATGAGTCCCAAGGCCATTCTATCGAGTAGGACAGATGTAAGGGCTACCGCCATTCTGACGAGCAGGTCAGATGTAAGGGCAGATCCATTCTGTCATGGCTAAAGGATTTGGTTCCTTCCATGTCAAATGTGAGTGCTGGCCATTCTATCAAGTAGGACAGATGTAAGGGCTACCGCCATTGTTGGAGCAGGGCCCCGCAGCTACAAGAAAATCTGCTATATCGGGACAAGAAAGTCAAAGGAAATAGTACCTAAAGCGGCCGAGAAGAGAGAGCTCAACCACTGCACTTAAGGCAGCGGTGAAGACAGGAGGGCTCAGCTACCCTCATAAAGGAAAAGGAGTAACTAACCGAGGTATTGAATACAAAGGAAAAAAGGGGAGCGACCGAGGAAGGGGCGCCCATACCCACGATCAGCGCCGAGAAGCATGGAAGACTACAGAGAGCTGCAGTGTGACTAGTAAGTGGCAGTTCAAAGTACAGATAGGCTGACCGTCACAGTGAGGGTTTTGGGTTACTGTTGGGAAAGGCCCACAGTGTTGTATCACGGTGAGACCTTCGGGACACCTATTTAAGCATGTATTTTGTATTGTAAAAGGTTAGCCAGTTAAATACTTAGCTAGCTAGACATTCAGATAGACAATTAGCTAGTTGGTCAGTTAGTTGTTCTTTGAGTCGAGCTCTGGTTCTGTTGTTAAGTCTGTATTATCTTACTATAACCAGTAGCTGGCTCCTTGAGCATGAATGTAACAATCCGCAGGGATTGAGAGAGAGAGAGAGAGAGAGAGAGAGAGAGAGGAAATATTGTAAAAAGAAGCAATATAGGAAGAGAAGAGATCTAAGAGAAGGGCTCTCGGCTGTGTGCACGGAGTTTCCCAGAAGATATCGAGCTGCATAATAGGTTGCAGCGGAACTGTGTTTACTCTCTCAAGATATAATATAAAAACCAGTTCCTGTGGACGTAGCTTCCTCCCCCTGGAAGTGAACCACGTAAAATCCATGTGTTGTGTGAATGTTTAATGTGATTGTGTTTACTTATTTGCTATCTGTTACCTGTTACATGAGCTTTGCTTAAAAGTTAATGAATGTATGTATGCTATTCTTCAGTTTACAGTAATATAGAAGGTCAAACGCAAGTTGACTGTATCAAGTAGTCTGTATATGAGTTTATCAGTGCTTGATTCATGGTAGTGACAGTTACTGTGTTAAGTGATTCCTGTATATTTAGTTCAGCAAGTTGAGTGCAATAGATGTTAAGCATAATAGACTGAAGAAGCTTAAGTGGAGTTGTTTAACATCCTTGTGAAGGTTAACTAAGTTATTATAAGCAGAAAGAAAGTCGTTGAACCTTGAGATTTGGAGAGTCCTATTGAGTCTTACTATAGAAGCTATCGCAGCGCAGAAAGGCGATATCGCACTGTCGGAGGAGCCGCGGTGTGGGATATCACAGGTAAAGAGTCGAGTAGAAGAGAAATTTTGCATATCACCCTAGAAGCCGCAATGCGATAAGAGTCAGTCTCATAGCAGAGTCTATTGGGAAGAGAGATACAGCATCCCACAGAGAGATCCCACTGGTCAATCAGAATCAAGAGAAACATAGGATGCTACAGAACCTGGTTGAGGACACCTGAGTCTTCAACCACCCCATCTAGGATCACTTCGGGTGATACTTCAGGCCATTCTGCGGTCTGTCGCAGAAAGGGCTAGTGAGCTAGGGGTTTTGTTGGTACATTACAGTAAACCCGGGTCTTCCCATAGTAAACCAACAAATGGTTCTGAGCCAAACCACCCCTTCCATTTCTCATGGATGCTTATATTATGCACATTCGTCGGGTGGAAAGAGGTGCCCCATACCCAGTTTCTACAACTATGAAGCGGCGAGTGCAGAGGCGCGCGCTATGCAAACTTATGGAAGAGCAACAGCCCAGCCAAGAAAAAGCTCAATATGATAGTATTCTATGAATACTATAACCTGTTGAAGAGAGTCATCCAGGAGACACCGCAAATCAGCATGGAGATTGTGGACATGTATGATAATCAGTTTGATTTCATGGCAGACAGCCATACAATCTATCTGAGGCCAAAAGGGTTTAGAACGGATAACTTGGCTATTGGTTCGTTCAGGATGACAGCGTAGGATGTTGAAGATGTCATCAAAGACTTTAATGAAGAATGGAAGAAGGCATTAGAAGATGCCACAACAGATACCGCACCACTAGTCCCGTCAGACAAAGGAAAAGATAAGGTGGGTTCAAAGAGGAAAGATTCAGCAGAAGTGCCACCAGTGGCACAAAAGAGGAAAGATGCAGAAGAGGTGCCCCCAGAGGCACCAAAGAGGAAAAAATTCAAAGCCTCAAAGCCAACTATAGAGACCGCACTAAAAGAGGATGACTATGAACTCATCGCAACGAGATTGCAGGAGGCGCTGCGGGACTCATTTCAGGCGATACAGACATCGCAGGACAAGCTGTAGAGCACGGTAGATAAGCAAATTCTGGAGTTGAAGGCACTAACTGAGAAGACTACCATGAAGCAGCTTCCACCAGTCAAGGCGATAGCAGGAGAACGCTCACAACAATCGATTTCCCGTGAGGAAGTCTTTGTAGAGGATCGCATCAATACAGTGTTGATACCACCAGGGAGCATCCAATTCCCTGCTTCAATGATTGATGTGCAAATACAGATTAGACACCCTGTCGAGGTCAATCTGGCACAATCCCCTGTTGATAAACTACAGATGATCCAGCAGCAGATAGCCACAGAGCTCAGGGATAGAGAGCTTGCAAATTATAAGCAGAACACACAGCTGAGACAACATAATGCAGAGCTCACCGCAAGCTTTCAGACAAAGGCGGAGGAGTTGAGAGCATACAAAGAAAGAGAATAGGATCTCAGCCAGACCCTGTAGAACATCACATTGGAGTTACCCTAGTGTAACATAGAGTTCTCCTTGCCTCTAATGCAGAAGGTAAGAAGAATTGCAGATAGAGCAAAGGCTCTGGAAGAGACAGTGGTCAAGATGGAGGAAGACCACAAAGGGCAGATTGCTGAGCTTGAGGCTAGAGCACCAAGAACACCTCAGGCAGATAAGGAAGCAAGGGCAGAGGCATTTAGACTCACTTCAACACAAATGAAGTGTCGCATAGATGATGCAGAGTCATTACTAGCCGAAGCGACGAAGACATGGTCGGAGCTAGACGAGCTCCCAGATAGACTGGAATTGCAGCAGAGCATCCAGAACATAGAGAAGGCCACAATAGCAATGAAGGAAGAATTCAAGAGATTAGGAGCTCTTGCAAAGATGAAGAGGACGACAGAGATGAACCATTTGCAACAGGAAGCGCAGTGGTTAAGAGAAAAAGAGATACGATTCAATAGCTTGCTTCAACCATATGAGGAACAAATCGCAGAGCTGGTCGATGCGATTGAGCAGAAGGTCAAGGAGTTCACTACAAGCAAAAGTGAAATTGATGACACAAAAGACTCCATCATTAGTCAAGCTATGCTCGAAGCGGCACAAGACTGTGTCGAAGCTATGGACAAAGAAGTCGTAGGACTCAGAGAAATATTTGCAAGGACTTCACAGGAAGCCAAGGAGAAGCTACAACAAGAGAAGTCAGCTATAAGTGGCTCAGGGATGAGCCACAAGTAAGTGTTAGGGGACTGTTGCAGCAAGGCCCTGCAACTATAGGAAAAGCTGCTATATCAGGACAAGAAAGTCAAAGGAAACAGTACCTAAAGCAACCAAGAAGAGAGAGCTCAACCACTGCACTTAAGGCAGCAGCAAAAACAGGAGGGCTCAGCTACCCTCATAAAGGAAAAGGAGCAACGGGCCGAGGTATTGAAGACAAAATACAAAATGGGAGCGACCGAGGAAGCGGCACCCATACCCATGATCAGCACCAGGAAGCGTGGAAGACTGCAGAGAGCTGCAGTGTGACCAGTAAGCGGCAGTTCAAAGTATAGATAGGACAACTATCACAGTTAGGGCTTTGGGTTACTGTTGGGAAAGGCCCACAGTGTTGTATCACGGTGAGACCTTCGGGCCACCTATTTAAGCATGTATTTTGTATTGTAAAAGGTTATCCAGTTAAATACTTAGCTAGCCAGACATTCAGATAGACAATTAGCTAGTTGTTCAGTTAGCTGTTCTTTGAGTCGAGCTCTGGTTCTGTTGTTAAGTCTGTATTATCTTACTATAACCAGTAGCTGGCTCCTTGAGCATGAATGTAACAATCCGTAGGGATTGAGAGAGAAAGAGAGAGAGAGAGAGAGAGAGGAAATATTGTAAGAAGAAGCAATATAGGAAGAGAATATATCTAAGAGAAGGGCTCCCAGCTGTGTGCATGGAGTTTCCCAGAAGATCTCGAGCTCCATAATAGGTTGCAGCAGAACTGTGTTTACTCTCTCAAGATATAATTTAAAAACCAGTTCTTGTGGACGTAGCTTCCTCCCCCTAGAAGTGAACCACGTAAAATCCATGTGTTGTGTGACTATTTCATGTGATTGTGTTTACTTATTTGCTATCTGTTACCTGTTACATGAGCTTTGCTTAACAGTTAATGAATGTATGTATGCTATTCTTCAGTTTACAGTAATATAGAAGGTCAAACGCAAGTTGACTGTATCAAGTAGTCTGTATATGAGTTTATCAGTGCTTGATTCATGGTAGTGATAGTTACTATGTTAAGTGATTCCTGTATATTTAGTTCAGCAAGTTGAGCGCAATAGATGTTAAGCATAATAGACTAAAGAATCTTAAGTAAAGTTGTTTAACACCCTTGTGAAGGCTAACTGAGTTATTATAAGCAGAAAGAAAGTAGTTGGACCTTGAGAGTTGGAGAGTCCTATTGAGTCTTACTATAGAAGCTATCGCAGCGTAGAAAGGCGATATCGCACTGTCGGAGGAGCCGCGGTGTGGGATATCGCAGGTAAAGAGTCAAGTAGAAGAGAAAGTTTGCGCATCGCCCTAGAAGCTATGATGCAATAAGAATCAGTCTCATAGCAGAGTCTGTTGGGAAGAGAGATACAGCATCCCACAGAGAGATCCCACTGGTTAATCAAAATCAAGAGAAACCTAGGATGCTACAGAACCTGGTTGAGGACACCTGAGTCTTTAGCCACCCCATCTAGGATCACTTTGAGTGAGACTTCATGCCATTCTGCAGTCTGTCGCCGAAAGGGCCAGTGAGCTAGGGGTTTTGTTGGTACATTACAGTAAACTCGGGTCTACCCATAGTAAACCAACAGCCATTCTGACAAGCAGGTCAGATGTGAGGGAAGATCCATTCTGTCATGGCTAAAGTATTTGGTTCCTTCCATGTCAAATGTGAGTGCTGGCCATTCTGTCGAGTAGGACAGATGTAAGGGCTACTGCCACTCTCCAGGAGAGTAGAGGCACCTGGTCAGTTACCAGGTAGCTCAGTCTGGGACTGGGGGCCTTTCTGACGAGGGTGGAGGATTTGGTTCCTTCCAGGTCAGATGTGAGTGCATGTCATTCTGTCATGGTGAGAGGATTCAGTTCCTTCCATGGCCGATGTAAGTGCGGGCCATTCTTTCATGGTGAGAGGATTCAGTTCCTTCCATGTCAAATGTAAGGGTAGGCCATTCTATCATGGGGAGAGGATTCAGTTCCTCCCATGATAGATGTGAGTTCGAGGCCTTTCTGATGTGATTGTAGTTTGCTACATGATCAGATGTGAGTGTTGGGCATGCCTTTCTAACGAGTAGGTCAAATGTAAGTGTTGGGCGTGCCTTTCTGACAAGTAGGTCAAATATAAGTACTGGGAAAAAACCTACCTGATGGCTAGGCCTACAACTAGCATGAAAGAAGGCTGTATCTGTAAAACTTCCTATGACGAGATAGCACACATGATGATGACCAGATGAGATCCAGATCGAGCTATGATCTAGATCCAGTTATGATGATTCCGATAGATCCATATTGAGTGATGATCAAGATCCAGCAGTGATGATCCAGATCTAGTCCAGTGATGATGATACAAATCGAGTGATGATCCAGATCCAGTGATGATGTCCATTAATGATCCAGATCGAGTGATGATCCAGATCCAGTGATGATGATCCAGATCCAGTGATGATGATCTAGATCGAGGGATGATCTAGATTCAGTGATGATGATCCAGATCGAGTGATGATCTAGATCTAGATGAAGATGACCTAAAGATGAATATGAATTGAAGATGAAGATGACAAGAAGTTGAATGATGATTCAGATGATACAGAGAAGAAGACTTGTGCTAATAAATTGTGTCGAGAGAATACCTTCCTAGTTAAGAGGGAGTGTTGATGTAATTGTAACTTCGGAATGTATTCATCTGTATTTCGTATCTATTGTAACCCGATGTTTATTCTATGATGTATTGTAATGTAATTGAGTCATGTCATACCTCGATGTTTATTCCGAGAAGTTTCTATAATGAGAAATTCATGTCAAGTCATTGTGGGAAACCCTCCTATTGGTCAAGGGTTAAAGTCCCCACAGTTGTGGGGCCCTTGGGTTATTAGACTATCCTAGTGAAGTCAACCCTAGGTGAGTCATTGTAAGTCAGGGAAATAGTCCCCACCATTGTGTTACCCTCCTATTGGTCCGAGGAGGCAAAGTCCCCACAAGTGGTGGGGCAATAGGGTTATTAGACACTCCTAGAGATGTCGGCTCTAGTAAGTAATTGTTAAGTGAGGCCGACATGTTGGAGTGGGTTCCAAGTGAACAGAACAATATAAATAGAGAGTGAGAGCCTCTCTATTTATCATACTCATACACACTCACTCATTGGGGCGCATGAGTGAGAAAGGAGAAGCTCTCAGTGTGAGAGAGAGAGGCTGCTGTTGTCGGGAGATCATCTTACTGTTTTATGGTTTTACCTTTGGTGTTGATTCTATCTCTGAGGAAGTTGCGGGGTTTTCTCCTTTATGGTTTCCCCGAGGAAAATTCTTTGTGTCTCTTATCTCTTGTGTTGTGCTTATGTTTTATTGCTGTGCTTGTTATTCTCTCAGTTAAAAGATCCTAAGATCATAATGCTAGCTTGAATGATGAAAAACTAACAAGTTATATGCTAAATAATAAAATGAGATTTTGATATGATATTGCATGATGCATGTAGACAAGTTATGTGCCAAATGTATGCAAGATGATGTGCCTTTCAGAGGATGGTATGAAACCCAGCATAAGTTGCAGTGGACGAATATGATGCAAGTATAAATTCGGAGACTAGCATATGATGCAATTACAGGCCCGGACACATTTGTATAACAAAGTGGTACGTAAACCGAGGTAACTCTCGGGAAGTGGCCCCAAAACTTACTTACTGGTCATGAGATTGTGGTCTCATTGAAAGATAGAGGACAAAAAAACAAACCCAGAGGTGTGAGGGGTGTCTCAAACAGAGTCTGAATGACTCTAACTAGCAACTAATGGTGCTTCCCCTAGTGCAATGACGCATAGGAAAAAGCTAGACCAAATGGGGGCCTATGGGTACAGAGCTAGCTCAATGTACAATGTAAGATTCACATGGTGATGTTAAGATTAAAATATCTTGAGGTAGAGCCCATTACGAGGGTTCTCCAAGAGTTATCCATCAAAGTCAACAAGAATGTATGCCCCTTTTCTGATGCAACAGTGGACGACATATGGGCCATACCACATTGACTCGAACTTGCCTTTTCCCAACTTATTATTGGCTTGGTCATAAACCAGAATCATATTTCCTTCGCTAAAGGTGCAAGGGTGGACATGGGAGTCATAATAGGATTTTCACCACAATAGGTTGAACAGGGGTCAACACTACTTGGGGCATCGAAGGTTGGACCGATGGGTCAAGGTACCATATGGGAATTCCCAATGTAAAGCTGGGTAAGTTTAAGGTATCCATTACTGGCTTACTCATGATGCCAGGCGAGGGAAATAGGAAGGGAATTGTATGGACTGACCCGAGGATCCCTAGTAGTTCCTTGGTGAGTGCATTTGGGGATGCACTTGTGGTTATGGTTGGGGTTGATACTGCAGCTGCGGCTGTGGTTGATGTTGTGGATATGGATGATGTTGCAGCTGCTATTGGGGCTGCGGCTGTAGTTGATGTTTAAGTGCATCAGTGCTGGATGAGAGCATGCACAAATCTGCAGTCTCGTTTGGTGTCGGTGGTGGTGACACAGAGGGGAAGGAACTCGTCATGGAGGTGTCGGTAAACAACCTAGGGTCCACATTCAATAATTAGCACATGGATGTATCGTTGACGGTAGTGTCGACCGTAGGGATAACATTGGTTGGTGTTGTTAGCCTTTGCGGATCGTGATAAGTTAATTGGTCAACCGTCACGATTTTCCCATCATGAGGGAACATCATGAGACGAAAAATAGTGGATGCTACGGCTCTCATGGCATACATATAACTTCTTCCCAAGAGGAGGTTATAGTCCAACTATGCATTGACAACCTCTATGTCGATCATTACTATTTTCCCGTCTAATGTTATGGGGACATGTGGAAGGATACCTTGGGATTTAGTGGGATGGCTATCATAAGCCTGTATAGTGGTGGATGGTTGCAGGATTGGGGACCCAAGTTTCTGCCAGACTAAGGTTGACATAACACATGTGGATGCCTCCTTGTCGATGATGCACCAGTGTATGACCAAATTCTGAATGGATACCGGAATTTGGAAGGCAATAGTTGATGGCATCCAAGGCTCTATGTTATCTATGTCGAACGTGATCAACTTGGAGTCAGAGGGGTCTACAGCACCGAGGGCGGCTAGTAAGGCCTTTCGGTGTGTTGGGAAATTTTTAAGTACCTCAAGAGTAGACATGGTCATAGGTGTTTGGGGCAAGTCATCAACAATGTTGTAGCTCACATCAGCTCTAACCGTGGCATTGTTGGAAACCCGTCGTATGGGAGGGCATGGGGGAAAAGGGGGTAAGTGAAGAGGTGTGTTTTTTGTTTTGGATGTAGATGTTGCTGCTGGGTTAGTGGGTTCAGTGTTGGCTCTGTACTGATTTTTCTTAGTCTGTAAATTGACCTCTTCAGTTGTTAGGGCTAGCAAGTCGTGAACACATGTTTCTGTTGGCAGAGGTGCAGCAGGGGATGGTGGGATTGGATTGGGGAGCAGGTGCGGTTGCTACCAGTCCTTGGAGCGGTAATGGGTTTTGGAGCACCATAAGTGGAGGGTCTGGTGGTGTCAGGTTGGGTTGAGCTGGAACTACCGTATTGGTAGCATGCTGGACTTCATTTTGAAAGGCCTGCTTAGTGTGACCCATCACTACTATATTTCAATCCAAAATCCGACGGTTTTTTCCGACGGCGCGTGGATTTTTTATTTTAACAGTGCCAAAAATAAGGAAGATAAAAAAAAATTTTGAAATGGTGGTGATAAGCGTCGCTTAAGCGACGGCTATCCTCCTAAGCGTCGCTTAAGCGACGACGCTTCAATTAGTCATTCATTTACTAATGTCTTATCAATCATTTAATAATTTGT
>LPNX011062438.1:81351-132957 GCA_001517045.1 Pseudotsuga menziesii | reverse complement strand
TAGTTAATTTTATAGAATAATATGCAAATTATGTTATTATAACTTGTTAAATATTAATTAATAATAATGTCATTATGATAAAAATTATAATAAATGTTATCATGGTAGTTTTAATAATAAAAATATTTTAAAATGTTAATGATTAATAAAATTAATAAAATTAATTAAGCCATTTATATTTAATTTGAAATTATAACATAATGTGTAAAACTGTATTATGACCCATTTTTTTAACAAATTAGTAACATTGATTTTTTACATATATATTTGTATTAATAATTTTTTTAGTTGCAATGAGTGGAAATAATTTTCTTAGATAAGTATTTATGTTATAAAAATATTTTCAAAATGTATAAATATTTTTTTAATAATTTATCGTCTATAAAAAAAATATTAGAATAATTTATGCTTTAACTAATAAATTAAAAAAATTTATGCACCACCATTCACTTATTAAGTTAATATGATATATTATTTATTCACAACTTTTTTATTGCTAAAAAGTAATATACATTAAAATCAACTAATAAATTAGAAGAATTTATATGCAAGTGTTGACTTCTTCAGTTAATAAAATATATTATTTGCTCTTAACTTTTTTATTGTAAAAAAAAATATACATAACTTTTTTATTACTAAAAACATTATACATTAAAATCTTATATAGTAATATGACATATTTTCATAATGTATAAATATTTCTTTAATAATTTATTTAAGAATAAATTAAGTCTTATATTATTTTCTATAAGAGATTTAACTATAACGCTCATTTACAATACAATGAATATATATTAAAAAATAATGATTTTGATATTAATTTATTCTAATAATGCAATAAATATTATAATAATGTTGTTGGAATTTTAGATGTAAATAAATCTCGATTAAATCACATTAAAATTAAATTGATGAGGAATGTACTAAATATAAAAAGTCAACATAAATAAATAAAAAATAACTCCTAAAAATAATTTTTTGTTTAATTTCATTTACAAGTTCAAGACAAATAAATGCTAAAGGACAATAATTTTTTTGGGAATTTACAATGAATCTTAGTCACATCATTGTAGAGTTATTTTATTGATTTTATTTATAGTCAATTTAGAAAAGTAACTCAACCATAGTTATTTATATTGTGCATAAAAAGTAGTGTGGGAGGTGAGTTGTCATATATACTACCCCATAAAACCCCTAAATCATAATATTTTAATATATCTTATATTTTTGTAGTACATCTCCTAGGAGGCCCATTTTTTACCTCAAATTCTCTCTAATGCTTGTGTGTTAGAATCTTATGCTTGTGGTTTGAAATTTTGTGGTAAAAGATTGGTTTGTTTGAAGAATCCAAAAGCTAGATTAGGCTTGTTGATTGTCCATTTTCTTCCGTGCTTGTTGGTTGTCTTTGTGAAAGGATTTCTTTTTCAAAAGCTTAGGTGTTAGAGAGCTCTCTTTTATTTTTGTTACATAGACTGAAAGAAAAACATTTAATTAGCATCTTGATTTCATTTTTTGTTCCCATAGAAGACTTCTTTTTGCTTGTTTTAAAAAGAATTTTTTTTACTGAGATTAGGTCATTATCATCAGTGAGCATAAGACATTGGATCTTTGATTGGCCTCACAAGATTTCAGGTTCTCTATGTTCTTTTGTCTTTTTTTCATTTACACTATCTCATTAATATAAAAAATATTATAGTTTTAAGTTAGATCTGTCTATGCTTTCAGAAAAATAAAAAACTAGAGTGCATATGCATATAGTGTGCTACTTGTTTTTCTTTTAAGAAAAGAGACTCCTTCCCTTTTAACTGCTTTCAGAAAAGAGAAATGAGTTTGGAAAGTGCTGCTTGTTTTTTATTTTGTGTTCAAGATTATTGTTTGGGAATATTTTTGGTTTTGAAGCAAAATAAAATCCTCTCTTTCCCTCCCGTAGGTAGGCATACCGAACGGTAAAGTGAAATATTTGCATATGCATATTGCATGGTTTTACTTTTTCTGTCAAAAATCCATGCACTCACCTAACAGTCCACTTTAAAATTAACAGTAGTTATAGGTTAAAATTTACATAGCAATTTGAGTGATAGGTTAGAGACGTGTTCGGGCATCATTAAGAGTAGGAGCTGTCGTTACTCGTCTGCATTACATCCCGGGACTCGCACGGTTCTTCCACGTACCGTCGAAATATCGAACGACCTTTCATGTACCCTTGAGGTATATAGAAAGGTACTTCATGTACTTGATTGTATATCAGAAGGCCCCTTGTGTACGGTTATGCATTAGACAACACTACTATCGATTTGATCTCCCACGTACCTTGAGTATATTGGCAGACCCCATTAGGATACCTTATCCATCCGAGGAAATCCCTTTAACCATCTTGCTTGGAGCCATACACCGAAAACAATATTCGGGTAGATTACTACGCACGTACCCTTGAGGTATATCGTGATAGGCACCTTCTTGACAATCTTGGTGAGAGACCTGACTATCTGAACTCCTCCTATCGTTTTAAGTTTGTTTGTTTGACCTATAGCTTGAGTAGGGAAATTTTTGGTGTGTTTTCTAGTTTTTCAGACCCTAGGTTAGATAGGAACTATACAAACTGGCTGAGCTAAGACAATCCAGAAGAGTACGGGGCTTGCCATCCGATTTTATTCTTGGTTCAGGAGAAAATCTAATGGAAGCTATCGACCAAGGAGCTGCTACCACTTCCCAAGTGGGAGATAATGTGGTTGCAGAAAGCGGAGGACCATATCCTTCACACTCGCCTCCCTTGGTCCAACAACCTTCTCAGGGTAATACTTTGTTCCATTCTCCCATAGAAGGTCATGTTGATGATACTACCCGTCTGGATTATGGTCCCAATGCTCCATTTTGGGATACCTTTATAGGATAAGCCATTGCCTCATTTGGCACCCATTTAAACTTTTCTGAAGAAGTTTCTCCAGATGAAGAAGAATGTAGACAATACCATGCAGCCATTCTCTGTGCACAGGAGATTGAAAGGAAAATAGATGACATATTGGGCAGACCACCATCACGTTCCACAACCGTTCCTATGGGATATCGTTCACTTGCCGATTCTATGAGACCCATTGAACTGATTATAGATTGCACAGTAACAGCACACAACCCAGGTCAAACTACCAACCCCACCACCTCCCATATTATGTATGTTCCCAATCCTCCCAGGTCTTTTGCACCTGGGGCCCAACCTTCAATTCCCATTTCGTCATTACCTTCTAGTGTCGAGGGGAAACCCCCGGCATGACCTACGTTATCTGGCACCGAGATTGTATCTAGTCAAGGACAGATCTCTGGTATAGAACAATCTACATTTTATGTCCCTCCCACCCACACTACTGTGGTTATTCCCTCATCTAGTTCAGGTCAGCCCTTGGGGGCACAACTTGTAACCAGTCAAACCTCTTAGGGTTATGGTTATACAGCAAATCAAATGCCTATAGGGAACATTAATTATCCACCCGATCCTACAGGAATGCCTTATGCCAGAATTCCATATCCTAGTAATACTTTCACGCCATGGGAGCAACCTAACTGGTCCTACATGCCAGCTATGGGGGGGATATCCATACATACTGCGGGAGGTGCTGGAGGACCGCCTTATGGAGGTCCTCCCCCTAGGGGGCCTAATGGCCCTGGAGGGCCTGGTGGCTTTCCTCCTTATGGTCCTAATGGTACTGGTGGTCCTGGGGGGCCTAGTGGCTTTCTCCCTAATGGCCTTGGAGGGTCTGGTGACCCTCCTCCTAGTGGTTCCGGCAGCTCTAGAGGTTTACCTCCTAGAGGCCCTGGAGGGCCTGGTCGTCCGCCTCCTGGTGGTCCCGGTGGTCCTGGTGGTTTCAATGGTCTTGGTGGTCCTAATGGTCCTGATCCCAGAAATCAACCCTCTGTGGGCGGATTTTCCGGTAGTTCTTCATCAAAACAACTTGTCTATTAGTCTACTTACGGTCCTACTGGTAATTATATGCCATATCAATATTACCAGCTTGTGCAACCTAACTTTCAGTTACCTTTCCTAGCAACTTTGGATTTTCCTGACTTGTCCAAAGTTGATTAATGACCCCATTCGACATAATCCCTCGTGGCCTCCCATTCCAGTAAAGTTACCATCGAACATTCCAAAGTTCGATGGGAAGCAGGGAGACGATCCGAAAAACCATGTCATGACATTCCATTTGTGGTGTTCTTCAAACTCCCTTATGGATGATTCAGTTAGTTTAAGACTCTTTCAACGAACTTTGACCGGTACAGCCGCGAAGTGGTACATTGAACTTCCACAACATTCGTTTGTGGATTTTGTCTCCTTGGCAACTGTGTTTCTTACACACTTCCAGCTCCCTATCCATTATGAAATGGGTCCTGATCTCTTAACTTCTCTGCGACAGAACACCTCCACCCACATATTCGATCATATCCATTAATGGAGAAGGCAGAGAAGGCTTATTAAGGCCCCTATTTCGGGTCAATTATTAGCTGATTGGTTTACCAAATCGTTGTTGCCTCCAATTGCCTAAGATATGGCTATGGGCGGTGTCGTTACTGAAGAGCAGGACATTAGTCGAGCCTAGTATCTAGACTTGGTCTATTCCCAGTCTGGAACTCTTTATGACTTGATTCCTCAAGCTCCTCGCCCAAGCACCGATCCCGCAAAGCCACTAGCAGAAGTACCTGTTGATGGGATTGTTGGCTCAATCCAGTCCCTGTCAGGAGTGAAACCTGCCAAGCAACCCTAAACTGCCACCCCTACTCCTTCGACTCCTAAGGTTTCCACTGAGGTCAATTCTATTCAAAGTACTCAAACCTCGAGAAATAATAAAAAGAAGGGCAAAAGTAAGAATAAAAAACTTGGAAACCAACAGGAGAATCCAATACCAACCAACAATGATAACAATAAAGGGAAAATAAAGGCAAAATATCCATGTCTGCTATGTGGAGGTGACCATTTCACAAAAGAGTGTCCCCATCGGGACTAAATATCCCAACTTTTGAAATCAAATCCCGCACCCGTAGTTCTCACGGATCATTTTCCCTCTCAACAACAACTGATAGACCACATGTCTAATCAGGGAAACTCTAGTTCGTCAGAGGAAATTCGTATGATGTCCTCAGATACCATTAGTCTGCGAACTGGAAGTTAGAATTATGACAAACCCACAGACAAGAAAGAAGATCTTTCTTCTTCAGGGAAAGCTCCCTCTACTGGTTCTCCCGAATCCTCATCTACTGTCCCCCTAACCATCGAGAAGCCTACTCTGGATATGATTTTATGTCCACCCAAGAGAACTCTTAGGAAGGCTATTTTTAACCCTAATGCCCGAGCTGCTCAATTTTATAATGTAGTTGAAGATCTCGCTCAGGCACCTTGAACAATTTCTACCTTAGAAGTACTCCAAAGTTGTCCTATACAACGCAAAAATATGTTAACGGCATTAGGAGCTTTACACCCGGATAATACTAATTTGATTCATTTCAATATTGAGAACTATAAGTCTAGGCTACCTCATAAACTTGCTTTTCAAATCATTACGAAAGTAGTTGGAAAGAAGGTTTTTAGAATGGTACTAGATGAAGGAGCTTCAACCTCAGTTTTGTCTCTGTCATGTTGGAAAGCTCTCGACTCTCCCGAGCTTGTAACATCACCTACGACTTTGAAGGCCTTTGATGGATGAGGTTTTCAGCCCCATGGTCTCATATCAGCCCTCGCAATTGAGCTTAGGGGAAAAATTGTTTCTATTCAAGTATAAGTGGTATATGCCCCGTTAGATTACAACCTCCTTCTAGGAAGAAATTGGTTTTATGCCATGACTGTTGTCGCTTCGACAGTATTCCGAACAGTCCAATTTCCACATCTAGGGAGAATTGTTACCATTGACTAGCTTGATTTATGTACACCAGATGTTACTACCTCTACGACTAATAACATCCCCATGTTAGGCTAGTCCCCTCCTCCTTACCAGTCGATTGGGGTAGGCATGCTGAAGGATTCATCCCTTATGGGGATTTTTCCATCCACTCCTCCTAACACGGATACTGTAACAGTTCATATGATTGCATCATTTGACCATGATCCTAAGGGCAAACAAATTGTTGATTCCACCTTGTTAAGTCCACATGAAGCAATGTATGACACCATTCAAACCCTTTTTGATCATCACACTGATGACCTTCATCTAGTGGCTTTGGATCCTTACCACTTACCTTACTGGTTAGAACCATCTCTTCCTGTTCTAGATTATCTCTCTGAGACTTTTTCCTCTGATGAGTCCATTATGGAGATCATGAGTACAGATGAGTCCATTTGGGAGGATCACCATCATAGATCCATGTTCCTCCCCAACACCAGTTTGGTTAACCATGATTATGCATCCCTGTTTCCTGCTGATATTATCCACGTACCCCAAAGTTCCATATTGTTGCACGACACAGATCCTGAAGGAAACCTTTGTAACATTACTCAGACGAATCTGATTAACATATCAGCCAAGCCTGGTACCATCGAGCATGTTCATGTTGCAGAAATGCTCGAACGATGAATCTGAAGCATATAAGGCACTTTTCAAAGAATTTCGTGATATTTTTTCCTGGTCCTATGAATAAATGTCGGGGATTGACCCATCCATTGTGGTCCATGAGATTAAAACCTATCCCATGGCTAAACCTGTCAGGCAAAAACTAAGGCAAGTCCATCCACGGAAGGCCGCAACTATTAAAGCTGAAATAGAGAAACTTCTCAAAGCCGGGTTTGTTTATCCCGTACCCCTGACGGAATGGGTATCGAACATTGTCCCTGTCAATAAAAAACAGGGCACCATTAGAGTCTGTATCGACTTTAGGTATTTGAATAAATCTTGTCCCAAGGACAACTTTCCTACTCCGCACATCGATCACATTATCGAAAACTGTGCCGGAAGTGTCATCTTTTCATTCATGGATGGCTTCTCTCGCTATAATTAGATTGAGATATTACCTACTGATTAGCACAAGATGGCATTCATTTGCCCATGGGGAACCTTTGCATATAGGAAGTTACCTTTTGGCTTGAAAAATGTTGGAGCCACTTTCCAGTGTGCGATGTCCTATGCGTTTCATGATATTAAACATATTGTTGAATTGTACCTTCACAACCTCCCTGCTCATTCACAACAATGGGAGGACCACACTGGTCATCTTAGAGATATTTTCTTGAGATGCCGTCATTATAATATACGGCTCAATCCACATAAATGTGTTTTTTGCGTTGAGACGGGACGTCTGTTAGGTTTTGTGCTCTCTAAAGATGGAATCTGGATAGACCCTTTAAAAATTGCCTCCATTTTAGCTCTACCAACCCCAACTAATCTCCTTGAACTCCAAAGTTTGCAAGGGAAGGCAAACTTTCTTCGCCATTTCGTTTGCAATTTTGTAGAGAAAACGCACGGTTATATGCGTCTCCTTAAAAAGGACACCCCATTCTTCTAGGATGACCAAGCCCAACGTACCTTTGATAATCTCAAACAAACTCTGACTCATTCACCCGTGATACACCCCCCGGATTATTCAAAGGACTTTCTCTTGTATCTTGCTCCCTCTACTACTACCATTGCTATGGTTTTGGTGCAGGAAAATCCCAACGGGCAGGAGGACGTGATTTACTATGCTAGTAAGAATATTATGGATTCTGAAACCTGATATTCACGCGTGAAGAAGTTAGCATTGGCCACGATCATTGCTGTACAAAAATTTCGTCACTACATTTTGCTCTGGACAACCACTGTATTGGTAGACCAGAACCCTATGTATTACATCCTGAATTGTCAGGTGCTCGGGGGCAAGTACTCCCGATGGATAGTCATACTATAGGAGTTTGATCTCAAATTTGCCAAAGCCACATCAAAGAAATCCTTGGTTTTTTCCGAGCTCATGTGTGATCTTCCTTGTGCTACAATGGAATCTAAGCCCAGTGATTCATTTCTCGATGAATTTATGTTCCTGATCAGCACTACCGATCCATGGTATGGATATTTGCTGATCTATATCCAAACACAATGATTTCAGCCAAATCTATCTCGTGACGATCGTCGTCGTATCCGTCACCACATGAAATAGTACCTCATCCTGAATGATACCTTGTATAGACGTGGGATTGATTCTATTCTCCAGTGATGCCTCACCCATGAGGAAGCTGAACATGTGTTGAATGATTTCCACTCTGGAGCATGTGGCGGTCATTTATCTGGGATGGCTACAGCCCAGAAAATCCTTCGCGCTGGCTATTTCTGGCCTTCAGTCTTCAAAGACTGCCATAAGGCTGTTAATAAATGTCCACCTTGTCAACATTTTTATCCCAAAAAGTGCACTCATCCTGCTCCGCTACAACCCGTCATTGTCCTTGGCCCATTTTCCAAAAGGGAGATTGATTTTATGCATTGTAAGCCTACCTCAGCCGGGGGGCATGGTTACATCATTGTAGCCGTTGACTATTTTACAAAATGGGTTGAGGCCATGCCTAGATATGCGGAAGATGGTAAGACTGTTGCTCTCTTCCTGTTCAATCATATCATAGCTAGATTTGGAGTCTCGCAGTCCATTGTTACTAATCACAGATCACATTTCCGTAATCAAATGATGGAGGAACTGAGTGCCAAGCTAGGTTTTCGCCATGAAAACTCTACGCCATATTATCCACAAGCTAATGGTCAGGTAGAGGCCATTAACAAAGTTTTGAAAACTATGCTTCATTAGATGGTTGGAGATAATAAATCCAACTGGAACCACATTCTTTTCTTCGCTCTTTGGGCTTATAGGACTTTGGTGAAAACAGCTACTGGTTTCACACCTTTCTAGCTTGTTTATGGACTCAAAGTTGTCTTACCGATTCAATGTCAGATTCCATCCTTACAACTTGTCGTTGAACTTCTCCCAGACACTTCCGCAGAGGAAGAAAGATTTTTGTAATTGAATAACCTTGACGAGACAAGAAGAGATGTTGCCTTGGCTAATGAGGCACATAAGAAACGCGTCAAGGTGCAGTATGATAAATCCATCCAACCTCGTGCCTTTAACGAGGGTGACCTAGTTTTGACTTATGACCAGAGATACGACAAAATAGGGAAAGAAAATTTCGAGTCCATGTGGTACGGTCCTTTCATCATTTCTAAAGTTTTAGAGAAAGGGGCCTATGAGCTCGTTGACTACGATGGAATCCCTTTAGGGCAACCTCGCAATGGGTTGTACCTGAATAGGTACTATGCCTAGGTCTTTCTTGGATAGTATCTTGTATATATGTATATTATTTGAATTTCAGTGTGCTTTTAGTATTTTCAATATGGTTTTGAGTTTAGTGTCCACATTTGTTTATACCATGTTTTGGTCATGCAGAGAATATGGATTTGTACGGCTTCGGTGATGGTGCTTACCGCCACACCTTGAATCTCGCCTTAGCTGCTTGGGTCCTCTATTCCCCGGATGAAGATTTGGTCAGTTCAGGAGCGGTTTGTATTGGTCCCGCTACCAACAACATCATTGAGTATCAAGCAGTTATAGGTCTTCTGACTGATGATACCTCCCAATATTTTCACAATCTGGTAGTCTTGATGGACTCACAACTCGAGGTTTTTCATCTAAACCATGTCTATTACTTCTCCACCTCTTTCGGAGGGTACGCTTGTTAGAAAGGTCATTTGAAACCATTACTTATAGGCATATCCCTAGGGAACATAATGTAGTTGCTGACTCATTAGCTAATTACATCCTAGATTGGCATATTACCCATTCATGACGTTGAAATCAAACATGGTTCATTGTAAATAAACAATTAAAGACACATAAAACTCATGTAAAATACATTCACCATTTGAGACATATAAACACTAGGTAAAAGTCTATATATATATATATATATATATATATATATGAACATTTTTACAAAAAATAGGTCATGAGACCTCATCTGAAGCACGTAGGCTTTCAGGAAAAATTCACCATACAAAATTCTGAAGCTATCAGCTTTCAGTAGATACATCATGCATACACCGTCTAGTGATGCTCGTCGTAGCACATCACTGCCCTAGCTACTCTACGTAATAGTCTACTAAACCGACCCAGTACTCCCGTTGTAGGTCTCTGATACCTCAGAGGGAGGTCATCAATGGAAGCATCAAGGATGTCTAAGGTCAACCTCTCTAGGTTTTCCTCTAACTCCCTGGTCACATCATCACCCTGTGGTACAAAGCGGGCTCCAGCTCGTCTATCCAATGGGGAAGCTCCCCCAGGTCATGCTGCTCCAATGTCTGCATGAAAATGTTCAGGTCTCGTTACTTAACAAAAAAAATATAAAACATTAAAAAACATAAAAACATTATTTCCATTTTAGGGTTTCTTGCTTCTTACCAATGTCACCCCACTATCCACCAGGTGGGAGTGGTAGGTCAGGGTCTCCGCTGAAGTCCATACCTGCATAAGCATAATCCTCCACCATGAGGATCTGATCTCTGAGCCATTGGAAGAACGGGTCACCGAACTTAACCTTCCGCCTTCCCGCTCCATTACGGGCCATAATTTGGACCCATCTCTGCATGCAGGGGTCCCGCACTCTCAGCTCTGTGAATACCACCTGAGGTCTCATCTGTGGTACCTGCTCAAAGAAGAAGCAGGCTAGAATGGAATCAAAACCGAACTGCTTCAGTTCCCCCTACCGACACTAAGTCAGTTGATCCTTGGATCTCAGAAGCAGGGCTTCCGCCTAGTTGAATACTATAGTTGCCATGGCCTCTATGGCATATAGCATGTGTGCCCTAGAAGCCTGGTGCACTCCCTGTCTTCTGGCTACTCTCTGCATCGTAAACAAGACAGTCCATAGAGGTCCGTCCATCACTGCCTTTATGGGGATTTTCTACCCTGATGGTCTCGTCCCTGGGATACAGTGACGGTTTATCAACTCTTGTATTGGTAATATCCCCTCCTTGGGAACCTATCAACGAGATGGGGGAACCTCGTCTCGAAAGTCCAGTCAAGAAGTAGATGTCCTCTACCTCTACTGTCAGAATATGAGCCCCAACCTCAAAGTGTCGTTGCTCCGAATTCCACATCCGGAGTATATGATCAAGCAACCGCTCGTGTGATACCATACTGGGAGTCCGGAGGAATTTTAGGAGTCCAAAGTCTCGTAATGCGGCTATGCAACCTGCATTCCTTTCAACAAAAGCGTCATCGTTATCATGTAGTCTTTCCTTCCATATCACCATTTTTTATTAGCAAGTTCCTGCCAAAAACAATCATAACACCTATTAGAATCATTCTTAATCATTTAAATCCAAAGAAATGAGCTAGTTTTGCTTGTGTTAACAATTTTAAATCTTCATGGTCGGCACCGCGTGTGCGCCATTGAAGACAGGCGGTGGCACCGCCTATGAGCTTTGTTTTCGGCACGATTCTAGTGAGGTACCGCATATCCCGCAAGGGATAAGCCCAATGCACGTTCCTATGGTTTTAGGGCTTGCCATGCAAGCCCAAAACACCATCTAAAATCAAAGTTGAGACTGTGAAAAGGAAGAGTAGGGTTTGAACTATTACCTGGAACTGACGGTGTTCGAATCTGACGGTGGAAACTCTTGATATCAGTAACTGAAGATTTGACTAGGAAAGTGCTCCAAATGCTCTCCACTATGGGTAAATAGTAAAATGATTTGATTTTTCACTATTTACATGACTTTTATACACATTTTTGGGTTTGACATGCTATAGTTTTGATTTAAAGTCGTTTATTATTTGAAGCTTATCTGTCGTAATTCCTTAATGTTAGTTATTAGGGCATTTAAAACTTGTTTTGAGTCATTGCAGGATAGAAGAACAGTAGCAGTAAAGTCTTGGGAGTTAGTTTTTTACTTTTTCGTACTACCATAAAATGGAAAAAGTCGATGAGCGTTTGTTACAACACTTTGGTCACGCTCTTGAAACCTAGTATCAAAGGTCTGAGTCCGTTTTCGATTCTCTCCAGGCTCGTAAAAACTAACATTGTGTAAAGAAACCTCATGGACTCTTCTTTCAAATCTTTTCGGGCTCCTTAAATATGAAAATATCGTCGAGTCTGTTTCTTATTCCTTCCAGGATCGTAAAAATTAACATTGTGTAAAGAAACCTCATGGAGTCCTCTTTAAACTCTTTTTAGGCTCCCTAAATATGAAAAGATTATCGAGTGATCTTGTCTTCTTCACGCTTGTTAAAACATTTGAAGAGTCATCTCTCCGACGGTAGGTTATCTCTTTTTTAGTTCGGATGGACTATTTACGAAAAAGGAACACTCCAGCCAATCATGACTAGAAGAGTTCTCTAAGGTATTATTTTATACTTTTTCGAGCCTTAGGGACTAAATCATACAAAAAAGGACCCTTTGGAGTCTTCTTCCGTAATCGTTCAGACTCTCTAAACATGAATGATACCAAGTTTTCTTTCATTGGACTCGTTAAATTAAACATTGAGAGACCCGGTTTTGGGAATGAACCCCTCCTCTCTTAGGTTCGTAAAACATATGATTTTGGACTTGTTTTTGGACAAGCTATACCGAGTGTTTGTTACCCTCTTTGAACTCCTAAAACCAAAAAGAGGTACTCATCGATCATGGTGGGGAAAATGGGAAGGGAATCATTTTTGTAAATAATTGGTTGTAGTTTGTCATTACCTTTGAACATGGCACTTGTCTGCATATCATTTCAGTCATTTGGGTATTCAGCTGATCTCCATGACGATCCACTTTCATGAGTCATGCCACTCCTTTGAGTCTTTCAAAAGAATGCATTGTCCACTGTCGCATTGTGTGTTTGTCCCATTTAGTCATGCTTCCAAGTCTTTTGTTGTGTCGCCCGATGTTCAAAGGGAAGTTGAAGAACTTTTTTCCCCTGTAGTCAAAATAGTCTCTGTGTCAGTACTTTTGAATCAGTCCTATGGCTAGTACATTCACATCATTCCAGAACTATGTTTCAAGTTTCATGTCGTCGATGTGGGACTCATCATAGCCCTCCTTTGACGAGACTATTCCCGTCGACATCAGCTCATCATCTGGGAAATAGTCTTAAAAACAAAAACTTAGTACCTTGAGATCTATATGCCTTAATGACAGATTCTCTCGCTCTCAACATAGGTTCACATCATTGAACTTTGATTGATAGAATCGACTAGGTGTTCGACATTAGGACATCTATTCACACTCAGTAGATTTTACTAGGGTACCTTGGGAATCATTGACATCAATGGTGATCTCTATCGCACTTGTTAACGGTTCACATCATTGGCCAGTAATCAAGTGGTTTCTACCATGTTCGACTTCAGATCATTGTAATCATATGGATAGAATTATACTTTGCGGAAGACGAGACGAAGACCCTGGGTATTTGTTTAAAGCGCTCATTTCTTTTCCCCAGGTTGTGATGGAGTTTTGTAGATATAGCATGGATCCATATTTGTATGGTCATGGCTATGCTCAAATTTGCATCTGTATGACATAGATCTACGTTGTATGTCTGGTAGCTATGTCCAAGTTTGAGTCCTCTATCACATGGATCTACACTGTATTCTAGTAGCCATGCTTGTTTATTCCTCCCAAGGATCTGCCTTGTATTGGTATGCAGCCATGAGTTGGTTACTTGTGTCTATGAGTCAAAAATATTGATGTACTACAGATGCCTACTTGATGACATGCTTCTATTGAGCTGACATTTTCACCTCGAAGCGACAACTTGTTCTCTCAAAGCTCTCGTTTATCGTATCCCTCTAAGACTCACGCTTTGGGGGGCATCCTATTATACCAAAATCCTGTCACCACCATGTGATAAGACCTTTGAATTACATACTTTCCCTTAATCCCAGCACTTGGAGTGGAAACCCATGTTGTTTGTCAATTCTACATGAAAATACTCAGCACCGCGCTTTCCCTGTGAACCATGAGTGGTACCTTGCTCACATCACCTTCATCCTGTTTTCCATAAGCAGTGCCACCGCTTGTGGCCTTTGGTCCATAAGCATTTCTCATCTAAACCACTCTGTCATAAGAGGATAAAAGCGGTACCTTGGGTAAAATGGGAAAAAGAGAAGTTTCTCGAGGCTTCTAGATCATGAGCCTCGTGTCCTCCCTTATCCCTATCATTGTGGGTCAGTTGAGCTCGAGATCCCCCATCATAGGATCTTAGAGGCCACCTCATCCACAAATCTCTCAACCATTCCTATCCATTGATCCTTATAAATACAAGCTCATGTCCATGGTTAAGGGAGAGAACTATAGAGGTATTATTATGCTATTGGATTGATCACTTGGCCCAAGCCATTGGAGAGCATAGAGAGCAAAGTTGGAGCTTATGGGGATGAATTGTTTGTCTCATGGAGATGCATGTCGACACTAAGGCTTAATTGGTTGTAAATTTCTCCATTCATCTTAATGCAAAGCTGACTTCCGTCCCACATTATTGTTGTTTTGATTTCACATGTACATGTTGTTAGATTCCTTAGTCACTAACATGGATAAGTAGATGATGTTCTGGTAGCTTTGATGTGTTTGCATGTTTGATTTGGTTGTAGGTACACAGGTTCACTATCGAAGCAACATTCTAGGTGTCTACAACATCCAAGGAGGGTCTTCATCTTTTGTCGTTCACTCATTTGTTCTGGATATGAACCATTCAGACCAAAGGAACAGCTTCTATCCATAGAAGGTGAAATATTCCTGGTTACAAACTAAGTACAATTTTTCAATTTATTGGAAGCAGAACAAGCATAGTGACATTGAACACATATGCAAATGTTGAGAAGGTACTATGTTCCCACAGAGTTTGAGTACATGTAGATGCAAATAATTTAGTTGCAGTGACTGAGTAAGAGACCTGATTGACATATTGAGTAGAATAGTTTCATTTTTCCATTACATTGTCAACTGGTCATGTGTGTGTGCAGGTTACACAAAGTACAAAAGCCTTGATAAGCCATTCTAAAGATAAAGATCTCTACATAAGAATGTGAACACATATTGGCTTCTAATTTCATATGGGTACATTCTAATTGAGTTTATTTGGATTGGGATTCATTTTAGAGTTGGTGGAACAAATAAAGGATGTTGTTGATTAAAAATGTGTCATCCCAATTGTTTTCTTTAATATAAGTTACTAACAAGATGATCAATGTATTAAAGGTAGGTCTCGAGGTGAGAGAAAAGTAGTGGATAGGGAAGAAACCAAAATATACAAAGAGAAAATGTTGGCATGACATATGTTATATTTGTTCCACCACAAATTTTAGCCTTAATGAACTTGATATCAAGTGTTGTTGGTTGGCGTGAATCAAACCCTAATTAAGTAGAATGATTACATTTACTCCAAACATGGAGATGCATTGGTCTGCACCATACCAGAGGCAACAAACAATTTTCAAGCATGGTACATATTTCATAAATGTCAATATCTACAAAAAAATGGCCAAGGTTTATGAATATAGGGGCAATAAAGTCAAGGGAAAAAATCAGCAAATTAAAACTCACATTTTTTTATGGGTGGTTTTTCAGTTCAAAGTAAACATAGTGAAAAATCATGATGTCACTAATAAATCAATAATTTTTGCAGCATTGCAATATAGAGTGAACTTAACCTAATTTAGCATTCATCTTCAAAAATATGCCACATCAAGATCAATTTTCATGAGACACATTTTTGAAGAAAATTACAATCATTGTTATGAACTTCATTCTACAAACTACCTCTGCTTAAGTTGAAAAACAAAGGAAACTTATTGGTAAAATGATACACTACTTTGGGTTAAATTACTTAATAAATACCACCATATTATTTATAATGTCTCTTGTTGATGATAAAATTCTACATTAATGACTACTGATATGTCTAACCGTTGGCCTGCCTTCATGGATTTGACCAGGAAATACATCTTTCATAGTGTGTTTAACATAGACAAGAAATTTTTGTTGTAGACTGTGCTATATACAAATTGATGTGCATTCACTCGACACAAACCAACAACATGTCCTATTTTACTTGAGATCGATAATTATTGTTTGTGAGCTTCATAACTTCTAATGAGTATATTACATGACAAGCATATAACTAAGTTGCAACACTGTCAATTTGGCCAGCGAAGCAGTTGCTGGAACAAGAATTTAAAATTGAGTTTGCATCGTATGTTTCCATTATGTATATGCAAAATTAAGGAGCTTTTTTATGGCAGAAAGAACGAGGGTGCAATTTGTCTAGAATTTGTGTGTACACTTAACTGTTGGAGATGAGTGACATACTATACAAATTGGAGACACTAAACACCACAAATTGTGATGACACCAACTTTTGTGACCTTCAGCTGGCTTAATGGTACAAGAAAAAAAGACGCATTCCCATTGAATATACTAATGTAAACACAAATTTATTAGAAGGTTTCACACCAAAAGCTGCTAGTTTCTACTGCTACTAGTGACATTCACGTGTCTCCAACCGCCTTCCGAAGTTTGTTGCCACAGGGGTCTTAAAATAATGAGTTAGCATGTTTTGTACTGCATGGGATACTGAGTATTAGCAACATGGAGGGAAAAGCAATCATGGTTGGGGATGACCCAGACATCTACGAGGTCATTTTGGTGGGGAAGATGAGGGATGATGTAGTAAATCCTTCACTCTTTATGCAAATGGCCCGCATCATACATTTCCATGGCCATGCATTTCAATTCCCAATTTTCACATCATACATTGAAAATTGAAGCCAAAAAGGTGGCCTTGAAATTGCTTTAGGGTTTGAAACTAACTAGGAAAAGAAACTATCCAAATGAAGGGGCAAGAAAAATATTTCAAAACTACCTGTAACTCAAAATGGTCAGAAGTCGTAAATAAAATGCCCACTCGAGTTATTGTGCATCTGTAGACAAAGATGAAGAATCCTTTATCTGTGATGTTGAAGGAAACGTTCAGAAAAATCACCAACCAACAAGCGAGTCTGATTCTCAAAAACACTCACATCTGTGGTTTGTTTCTTTTTTGCATACGTCAACAACACATCCAAAAATCTTTCCATCACGGGGAATAAAACATGAGCAACCCAAAAACTTCAACAATACTCAAGAAGATGAAAGCTATACACATGTCGAATTTTTATTGACCATTCTGAAAACTTATGATGCATTCTTATTCAATTAAGGAACAACGAGATTGGGAACTGTGCCCAAAAACAAGCCCTCAGAGAAAGAATGCCTATGATGTAAAAATACACATTGCAACTAAGTCCCATGAGGTATACCCATGTGATATGTTTCAATGGGAATTCAAACTAACATATAAATGATGTGATATGTTTCCATTTTCTTGTGATATGTTTCAATGGACATTCAAACTAACATAAACATGATGTGATATATTTCCATTTTCTTCCATTAATATGTAAAGTACTCACCCATTTAATATCACCCACTATTTTTATTTTCACAATTTTGATTTTTATGGTCGCCCAACACAACACATGAAAAGGAAATATTCAGTAAAAAACAATCTGTCATATCTAGCATCTATTGTAGTAATGGGAAAATGGTAGTTACAATACAACAATAATAATATAATAAATTATAATTTATGATAACATGAACATAATAAGAGCCACATGGTGGTATTGTCACCGTGGTAGTGCAAAGTAGGAATCAGAAACAATGAAAGCTATTTGAGGAATTGCAATGAAAACAAAAGGACAATGATGTTTGGTTGGTTTTTGGGTATTCATTTGTTTAGAACATTGTATCACATTTTCAATGAAACAAATGCATGATCAAAGTTGTATTTGACAAAAAAATTATTGCTATCCTTAGAGTTGGAGGGATATCACTGATTTGCTATTAATGCAAGATTAAATTAGATTACAACTTTGACACATGTTCAAATTTATTGGTATTCCTTTTACCTTAAAATCCTCCTTGAATGAGCTACGGAAAGGAGTGTTGCTAGGAGTTTGCAAAAAAATAGTAGATGGATTATGTAGCCCTTGTCTTTTGGAGGCATGTTTCAAATATGTACTAAACATTTTGGTTGCTGTCCATGTTTATTTTTCATCATTATAGGATCATTTTTCCCAAGTCTATACTTAGCTTGAAAAGCTCTGTAGCAATTTTGTATGGACCAATTCTAGTGCAGAAAAGGGATTTTATAGAGTTAGTTGTAGCCTATGTTATGCTTTGAAAGAAAAGAAAAAATGCATGCCTAATTGGTCCATTTGGACATAACCCAAGACTTTTGTGCTAACTGGATAATTAGAGTAGTAGAAAGGGATAAGCTTAGACTAAATTGTTCATAAGTCATATGGCATTAGAGGTTTCACTTGGTTGTAAGATATGGAGTGATGCAAAATTGCAAAGTCTCTTATTCAACACTTCAACCCTTATTCAAGTTAACTAAAACTTTGTAGCTAAAAGTATTTGGAAATATTAGATGGATATTAAACATAAGTTGGTGTGGGAAGTTGATTTAGATTTATTTTTACTTTCAATGAGCACTATTTATGCTTGTCTCTAGTGTTTCCTCAAGATGAGAATCCATTTGTTGAAATGCAGTGGTCCTCAATAGAAAAGAATATTTGAGAAATGCATTGAGCCTTAGGATTCCTCCATGGAAATCATGCCAAAGATTGGAAAAATTGGAAGGTCTTAAAAGTACAATCCAAGCTCAACTCCATTAATGTGATCAATTTAGAGAAAGGCTAGAGGATGATATTGAATAGCCTATGGTTTAAACTCGAGCTTCCAAGGTCATAGATGAGGTGGAAATATTAGATATGGAATAGAAAAAAAGGGTTCTTGATGTATAAGATGGTGAACAACTATAAATGACTTTTTGATAGGATTAGGCTAAAGGGGCTGCTACGTAAAATCTAGAGAACTTAATTCTAGAGAAACTCTTGCTCTATTGACTTAAACCCATATGAAAGCAAGATTTAGAGGCCAAAAGGGAATGATTTTCTTGGTCCCTACTTCATAGTGTCCTAGCCTTAGGGAAATGCTTGAGAGACTAGAGAATATTGTGCTTTGATTTCCTTATATGTATCAAGAATGATACATCAAAGCATTTGTAAAATATGTCCAATTTGCTTAGGCAAGGACGTATAGGTTTTTCCATTTTTACTCTTATCCAATATTAGCTTGAAAACAATTTTGTTAGCAAATTCTCTCCATTTGATTCTGGAATTTCATACAAGGCACTGGATTGGAATCCTAAGCAGGTTTAAAAAATATTAAAAACAAATGAAGGTTCTCAAAAAACTATTGGCAAGATTCAACAGATTTCTGACATCTGCAAGAAAACGTTGCAAGAGAGCTATGGGAAATAATGATCCTTGTGCATTTGGACGGATCTCTGTAACTGGATGATCTTGATTATAAGCGTTGTTACATGTGTCTTCCAAAATGACATCTTAATGTTTTTTTGTATATCTATGTTGTAGCTTCTCTTTCCATGTGGCTTATACAAATTTCCTTCTTGGTGCCAATAGTAACCTTCTTTAGCATCGTAGCTTTTCTGTAATTAAATACTTGTCCAAATTATCACATATTTTATATAAATGGAAGATATGGAAGACAATTAATACCAAAACAAATGTACAAGCTCCTTTGTATTTTTCAACCTGCAACTGTGTTGTTTGGGAAGCTATTATTGATTATTGAATGTTGTCTACATTTTTTTCAAAGAATTAAATTACCCTTTTTTGCTCCAATCAATTTTCTGCTTTTATTTCTTACTTAGTTATTCGAACTAAACCCTTAAACTTATCCATTAAAGTTTCAACTTCTAATAGAGTTCAATCAATTAAAAACTTCAAAGAAATTCCATCCAACCTTCAAAGAAAGAAAAAATGCAAAGTTTTGTCCATTGGGGTTAGAGAAAATTGTAATGAGTAATTGAGATGAGAAGTTGTAAATGGAAGGTCACCAGTGCAAATCCCCTATGGATCCTTACTTACAAAAAGAAAAAATTCAAAGTTTTCAAAGAAAGAAAAAATGCAAAGTAATATACAATTACCCTCCATTTTCTGAGGCTCACTACTAGAGCTTTCTTGGGCGGGATACTGAAAACATCGTTATGTATTTTGTCTTCGTCTTTTTGTTGTAAAATCACTCGTACTTATCCCATGAAGAGGGTTTCATTGGGTTTCTAGGACAACTAAAACTCATTTGAGAAACAATAGAGACGACGACAATCACAATGACACAACTACAAACCACCTCCGATGCAAATTACAGTGTGCCTTCAAAAATTTAACACAATATCATCGTTTTTGGAGCAAACTCAGACATTAAAGAATGATATTACTCACATTAAAGTACCTTCTGAATGCTTTCATAATTACCCCATCCAAAATATCTCGCATTCCCCTCTTCTCATGTGTGTGTGTGGATTACGCCAAATAAAACTTTATCCCTCCCATAAAACTGAGTTCGACCTAAATAAAGTGGCCAAGCATAGTTAGTTTGAGGACCCACCGAATTCCCTGTGTATGCCTTTACTTTAAGGGATTAAAATCAAAGAAAGCATCTATACACTATGATTATAGTTCAAATCTCATTGAAATGCTATAACCCTTTATGTTTTCTATGCCAAGACGGTGAGTGATATACTAGGTTAATTTATCTTATTCTAGGGTCCTTTTGTATTTCATGAGCACTCGATGTCCCCTTGGCTTCCTCTCTAGAAGAAGATCCGAAAAAATAAGAATAAATCAAGACAGGCACGTCTTGGTTGAACCTTCCAAGAATGAATGAATCCGAAAAAGGAGAATATATGCACCGAGCAGCAGAGTATTTACTGCTGCGGGGGCTCTGACAGTAATCATCTCTCCGTGCGTCGGTGCGTGTATTAACTTTACCGGCAAGATATTTCCATATGGAGTGAGCTAGCTCGGGAGAAATCCTCCCTCCATCGGACGGAGGAGGAGCAAAGTCAACGCTAACTTTGCTCCTCCTCCGTCCAATGAGGGAGGATTGCTCCCGAGCTAGCTTACTCCATTTCCATATTTCCAATCTTAAGGTATAAAACGGTTTCTCCCATGATCTTCTCTTGAACCCATGGATGGATGTGACCATGTTCCCTGAACCCATGCCCCATGCTCTATGGGCATCTGCAATATGGAAAACACAGCGCATTAATTTTATCTTTATTTGAATTTTGAATTCAATAAAGGTGCTGAGATTCATAATCGAAACTTGAGTTTGTAAACCTGCCCAATCCATAGTTTTATTTATTGTTGGTGGGTATGGAAGACAGTAAAAATGAATGATAGTGGTGTAGACAGTTGAGGCGCAGAGTATGTTTTATACCGAGGGGGATATGAAGGTTAAAATCAGCAAACTATATTTGGAAGAAAAACATATTTGTAATGATGAAGAGAACTATGTAATTGCAAAAAGCTATAATTGTGATGATGAGAATGATGCATACTTGTTAGATCGATTGTGAATTTTTTTTTTCTACGCCTTAATGGTGTTAACATGTAAGACCTATTGTAAAAAAAGTGAAATTAGTTTGTTGAATAATGTGCTTTGATTCTTTATCTTCATAGTCTTCTCTATGTGTGGCTTTATTATCTAGTTGTGTTTTATTCTTTGAATGGTCTATTTAGTGATTTGTTAGGTACATTTAAAGTTCTGAATAGTATGTTGCTAAATCAGATTGAATATTGGCTTTGTTATCTAGTTGTGTTTTAATCTTTGAAGGTTCTATTTAGTGATTTGTTAGGCACATTTAAAGTTCTAAATAGTATGTTGCTAAATCAAATTGAAGATTTACAAATTAGGGTTTCTGAAATTATAAAAATTAGATTCTAAAAATGCCAGTCTTGGTTTTGGAAAGTGCAAAACTTGTTTCAATATGTGCCAATATTGGGTGCAAAAACTGCCAAAATCAGTTCCAAAAATACAAATATTGGGAGCAAAAGTGCAAAATGCAGTTCAAAAAGTGCCAATTTCGATCCCGAAAATCATTTTCAAACATGTTATTGTGCATTTTGAAACCCGTGTTGCCACTTTTTGAACTATAAAATGGTTGTTTTTTTACTTTAGAAAAGGTGTTGTTGACTTGATTTTGAAGGAGCTTGGACTGGAATATATTTGAATTTAATGAAATGGGCGTTCAAGCTCAATTGGTTTAAATCCAAGTTTGGGAACATCGAAAACCAAGATAAGTATCTAAGGAATTTTCATCACATATCCTTTAAGGAGAATGAATCCATCAAAACTTTCAACCTTAGGTTTACGAAGTTTTATAACAAGATTCCTAAAGTTATCTAACCTTCTCAACAAGATTTCCTTGTCTAGTATTATGATTGTATTCCTCCTTATTACCGACATCGGTTCTAAGAAAGGAATGTTAATTCTCTCAATTCCACTCTACATGCATGCCTCAAATTTTAAGAGAAAAGCTAAATGACTCGGTTGCATCTAGATCAATCTATTACTAAGACTGACATGTCTTCCATACTCCAAATGATGAAAGAATTGGAAAATCAACTGAGTTCTTTAGATCATAAGTGTGTGATTGAGCCTCATCCATATTTCACTCAACCTCCTTGCATTCTAATCAAACCTGAGAGGGAAAAATTTGTTTACTCTTTCACATATCATTGGTGATTTTTTTGCGACAAGGATCATAATCCTTCTACTTGTGAACTATACATGCCATACATGGAACAAGTAATGAAGGGTAATAATTTGGTAGATACGAAGCCTAACGATGAAGTCTATGTTGCTGCAACCATGTCTCAATCTCAATTAAGACCAAAATTTTTATTCGATCCCAACAATTCAATGAAGAAGATGAATTTTAATCATGAGATTGTTACACCTATGTTTCTGAGTCGAGACCTCTTCTAATCAATCAATCCAATCATTCTAGAATCACATTCCATTCCATACATATATTTCCTAATATTTATGCACCTTACAATGTGGCCACATATTTTTCAAATGTTAAGGCTAACATCAGCCTCCTAGATGTCTTTAGAGTGCCTGAGCAACAACAGGATATGATAATGATCTTATGACTGCTTCCCCATCCATAACTTATTTTGAGACGATCATGCAAGATGTTCCTGAGGTCTTCTCTTTCAATGATGACATATTTCCATATAATTCTAAGTATGATCCTCAAATATGTATTCATCAAAGAGACGTCATCCTACCTCGTCTTAACGCTCCATGTTTTTCCAACTCATAAAATAATTTCTTAATTGAAGAAAACTTTATAATTTGCAATGCAATGTCTCGAAAAATATTGATAATTCAAAAGGGGAATTCAATTCTTTTGAGAAGATGAGTTGTATCAATGTTTTTCATGTCCTTGGCGATAACGAGTCTTTAAAGTCATATGATGGTGTGATTGATAATTTTCTCAGGTCCCTCATTGTTCCATCAATTCAAAATAAAGATGCTCAATCCTTTCTTTTCATGATTCTACCCTTGATTCTGAATCTTATGTTTTTTTGGGAAAGTCCTCATTTGGTTCACAATGATTTCTCTAATAATTTAATTAATGATGCATGTGTTCTTGAGAATAGTTTTGAATTTATCCAATTTATTTATCCAAATGAACATATCTTTCTTGAAAGAAAAGTCATGTCAGAGGTTAACTTTAATTCTATTGATGATGAATGTGAGGTTAACTTTCATTCTATTGATGATGAATTTCCTGATGCTATCTTTGATCAACATAATCATGAAGAAATTAATACATATTCTATTATTTTTAATTCGTAAGGGGAAATTAAATGCAATCATGAACCATTTGTTTTTCGACGGATAATGATAATGACAAATGATAGATGATTCCATGATTAATGATAACTCAATTAATTTCTATGATCTTAGATTCTTTATTCCAGATCAACCTGACGTAGTCAACAAAGTAGGTAAGGGAGTTCCCGGGCTTGTGATTAAAGATTACATTTTGGATTAATGGGTTGATAAATTTTCATATTTCATCAAAACTAACCCATATTTCTTGCATCTCTTTTTATTTGATTCAGTTAGGACTAACGTTTTTTGGTAGGTCTTCATGATCACATCCATTATTGGAAGATGAAATAAAATTTCCGAGAATAATCGTAACAATAAAGATGCATTCATGTACATTAAATGGTATCTTCTGTGATTTTTTTCTCCTTTTGTAGAAGTAGGAGTAAGTTTCATATTATTTGTACTTGATTTTGCGTTATTGCTCATGCACTTAGTTTTCTTTTTCATCATATTGCTCAGAATATTTTTATTTTTATATTTCAGCACTTTCATTTGCTTCGATTAGTTTTCTTTTTCATCATTTTCCTTTCATAGTTGCCAAAATAAGTTCTTATGAATTTTGATGTCATTAAGTGCAATTCATCATTATGCTCTTTCCCCAGATTGTTTTGTCGTTAAACTCTAGCATCATGACGATCAATTTTTGAATACAAGAATGAACATGACGTTGAGAGAATGGAGTTATTGGGCAATTTCCAGTGATCATCTTAGGGGTATGTAAAAGTATTATTTGATTATTGTTTTGGTTTTCCACGACTTCTTATTATCCCTATGATTTTACCATTGTAGAATACTGTCCTGACACTTTTCAATATATGTCCTCTCAGGGATGAAAATGAGTACATGTACCTGCTTAATGGTTACATCTATTGTGAGCAAGGAGATATTTTTAATCATCTCCTAATTAATTAGAGAAACAACTAAGAAGTGTGCATTAAGTGTCAACCTGGGGTTCCTTGGAAACTTGTGAGTTACCACGCACTGTATGTGCAAACCACAATCTCCTCTTACATTGGTTTATCTACTTGAAGTTGTAGTTCAATAACCTTATTTACAAACATTGGTATGAACATTTTACATAGTCTTGGAAAGGAACTAGCCGACTAACAACTATTGAAACTAAATTGCAAGAAAAGTAAATCACACGACATGACAACAAATGCTAAAGCTAATTCACACTGTACTGAAAAGTAAATACTATAGCTAATTCACACTGCGGGAAAAGTAAATTCTAAAACTATATTCATGCTATGAGGGAAAGTAAATTCTAAAACTACATTCACAGTATGCAGGAAAGCAAATTTTAAGACTAAGTTCACACTGTTCAGAAAAGTAAATTCTAAAACTAAGTTCATACTATGCGGGAAAATAAATTCTAAATTAAACCACACTGTGCAGAAAAGTAAATTCTAAAACTAAATCACACTTGACATAAAGGGAAATTGCAGAAATAAAATCTAAAAGCTATCCTTGTCAAATACAAGTTACTGCTTATAATCTAGAGAAGTGAATATGGTCATCGTATTAAGCTCAATTATTGTAAAATAAACATTTAAAGCTCTATCTATGCATTGAAATCAAATTGCAAAAATAAACATCACACATTATAAGAAATGAAAACTAAGTAATGAAGTACAACTACATCAACATAAAATAAATAAAATCATATTGCAAAAGAAACTAAGATCTATATTGAATCAATGAAAATATAGTTTTATTCCATAATTATTTGGACTAATGCTCTAAGAGTCCCTCTTTAGAATGGAGAATGAACTCTTATTTATACATGATTTCTTCATAACAAATGATAAACAAGGATCCAAAATATCATCAACAAATTTGTAAAAATTTGGATCTCAAAACTAATCCCAAGATCTTTACCAAAATTATCAAATCTAATCTTTATTCAAGATTATTTTCATATCCAAGAGGTTGATCATGTTCCTTCATTCATGGAATGGAAAATGGTTGAAGATTAATTCGAATTATTGATTTTTTTGTAGGTTTTGTAGGAGTTTCCATATCTGGTAGAGTTTTTGTAGCTGCCTGTATAGTTTCTGCAGCTGCATGTACAGTTTCTGCAACTTCCTATATAGGTTCTACAGTTGCTACAAAACTCCCTCAAAAATATTGTAGGTGCTTCCAAGAGATGATTTAATATTCAAAGAAAATACATAGTACACAAATTACCTCAATGTTAGTCAAAATAAAATGAAATACAAAGACATGTAATGGAAAAGTGACTTCAAGAGTAAAAATCCATATATGAGCATTGGAAGGGATTAGTGCATGAATATGGATAAGCAAAATGGATTATAGATAAGGTGAAATGATGATAAAAAGATGCTAAATCCAAGGCCCGTCAAAGCATATGTGATCAATATTATATTTAATAATATTTATTATTATTATTATTATTATTAGGAATAGGTGCTTTCAAAAGACATGATATTTTGTGAAATGTCACCTTCCAAAGCCTATATAAGCCAGGCCAATTCTTCATTCTAACACATCATTCATTTTATTATTTATCAACATTTATAAATATAAATTTTCATTTGCACAATAAAACATTCAATATTATAAGCTTCGACATTTTTAGCTTAACATTGGTATCAGAGTGATATACATGCATCCATCATGGATTCGTGTGATGAAAGATTTATTGTGATCATGTAGCAATTTAGGAAAGAGAATAATGAAATATTAGAATGAATAGAAAAAACCATCGAAAAAAATCATGATAAAATAATAGAAAGAATAAAAAAAATTGAAGTCATGAATAGTGAAGATGAATCTTTAGAATTTCCTAGTGAGCATAGCAATGAAGACACCGAAGAACAATTTCTGACTAAGAGTAATAAGGGTGTCGATGCAGAAGAGTCCAGTTAGAATTAAACTCAAGAAAGGAGGATAATAAGAAAATTTGGTAGATGTAGGTGTAGGCTACTGAAATGCCAAATAAGAAGATACAACTTGATTATGTCAAATTTGTAAGGAGATGTGCAACAAGATGTTGCCATTAGATTAAAGAAAAAAATCTACCTGAAATCACGGTGTTGTTGTGATGTTCCAGTTTCCAAAATTCACATAGATGCTATAGGTAGTATACTCGATAAATATCTCTAGGAATAACTCGCTTCCAAGGACCCTCACTCGAACACCTTATCATACCATAAAAACCTCGTCCACACTATTATCTGAATGATAAGACTCATATAGGACCTTGGCACCAAAGACTAGCCTAGGTTTTAGAAAATTACAAAAACCAACCAATTCAAACAGTAAATAAAACGTACAAATTTTTTTGCATCAATGTAGTTGCATGGCATCATGATTACACTCTAGTGCCTCTTTTTATCTTTATCTCAATGACCACATATCTCATAGCCCTAGTTAATGCTATATTATATCAACATGAATATCAAGTGGATGTCTAGAAATGAATTGAACTTTTTGCTTCAAGGGAACTCCACAACCGCTAGCTCAAGACAAGTTTTTTAATTCGTGAGTACCAATGGGTGCATTATTCAATTGACATTGTGTTTAATGTACACAATGTCAATTATGAGTTCGATATCGGTGATTACCAACATAAAATGCTTATATTCCTTGATAGTGAATGGGAGGATATTCACAATGTAGCCTTTCAGCTAAGGCTGCTCACCTTATTCACAACAATGCAAATGTTTATTTTTATAGGTCGAAATCATTTGAATTTTGAAGATTTGCATGACGGTATAAATTTGTGGCTTAAAGAACACAAGAATCCAAGGTTAATAAAAGTCACGACCATTGGGAGTGAGGAGTGGCTATCTTTGGACGATTTATTAAAAGACATCTTTTAAATTTACTTAAAATATACCTTAATGTAAATAGGTGAGAACCAGCATCATCCATAAGTCAAATAAAGGATGGGGTTAATAAAGGTCAAATATGATTATATTAAAAAGTAAGATATTTATGTTAAAATACAATAAAAACAGAGGTCATCTTTTTCTAATATTTGGAAAAAGAAAAACGAAGAACGAAGGTAAATTCAAAAGAATTAAGTCTTTGGAGGAGTTATCATCATTCAAGATCTTCATAATTTTATAGTATAGTCATCGAGATAAGGTTTGAGTATAAAGCTATTATAAAATATGGAGGCAATGATGTGAGTATAAAATGATCAATGTTATAAATAATAATATTATTAATATTAAGAACAGGTTTTTTCAAAAAATATGATATTTTGTGAAAGGTCATCTTGCAATGTCTATATAAGCTAGGTAAATTATTTATTGTAACGCATCATTCATTTTTTATATCAAATAAGTTTATATATTGCTTATTGTGTGAATATACATACAATAATAAAGCTTTTGCTTTTATAGCATAATATATTTTTCTTGTTGGGTAGTCATTGTCGAGTTGGCATGTGTCGTTGGTTTTTTTTGTTGGGATAGATGTTGATGCTCAACATCAACATGATTCTAAAGTATAGGAACATGATGTCATAGCCATGATCAAACGATCCTCACTTCTACGTTTTAACTGAGGTGTGTGGCATTGCTCGAGAGGATTCATAATGGCTTTATTGCTCAAGAGCGTCTCAACAGACTACGCCTAACATTGCAGAACCTTACTTATCACTTGTATCATTTCTTGTTTACTTAACCATTTTTAACACTTAATCAATTCCATGCATCAAGTAAAAATACACACGACACAAGAATAATGGCGGGGTTGCCAAACCGTCCAACCCCCTATAGCTTTATATTTATATGCAACCATTTTACAAAGATGGAGTTGCCACAAATTGGCATAGATCTGGGTGTGTGCCCAACCTGAGAAACACACCTTCGTTTACAAAATACAAAGAACTAAGTTGACCCCTCCACAAGCGTCCAACTTGTAGTCCTACCAACCTACTAACCCCTACATCTTTCATCAACTACCTCACGGACCAAACTCATCACAAGCCCCAATTTGACAAACTGAAATTTGTGGTTCAACCCTGTTGTGTTTTTTGAGTCAAGCCCTAGCGACTGTGCCTATGACTTGTTGATGTAATTGTAACTTCAGAATGTATTCACTTGTATTTCTTATGTATTGTAACCCAATGTTTATTTAGGGATGTATTTGTAATGTACTTGAGTCATGTCATGCCTCGATGTTCCTATCGGGAATTTCTATAATGTAAAAAAAGTCATGTAAAGTCAAGGTTGGTAACCCTCTTATTGTCTAACGGTTAAAGTCCCCGCAGTTTCAGGGCACTAGGGTTATTAGACTCACCTAGTGAAGTCGGCCCTAGTTGGGTTTAGTCAAGTTAGGAATTAGTATAAATAGAGAGCTAGCCTCTCTATTTATCATACACTCACTCACACTCAGTTGTAGCACATAGATGAGGAAGAGGAAGACACTGGGGCAAGGAAGAAAGAAGGTTACTACTGTCAGGAGATCATCTTACTGTTTTGGGTTTTACTTTTGGTGCTGATTCTATCTCTGAGGAAGTTGCGGGGCTTTCTCCATTTATGGTTTCCCCGAGGAAAAATACTGTGTTCATTGTCTCTTGTGTTTGATTGTTGTGCTTGTTATTATCTCAGTTAAAGATCCTAATGTAATGCTAGCTTAATGTTAAAAATATAACATAGCTAACCTGAGAAGAAGATACTGTGCAACTGCGGGAACTAGGGCTTCCTACTTTGTGGATCTCTCTCCACAGATTTTCAACAAAATAAGGTTGGAATAACTCTCCTACCTAGGGCGCATCTTTCTATCAAAGCAGAATCCATTTCTGAGGTTTTTCAGTTTTGGACCTGACACTACTGCTAGAAATTAGGGCTTTTCACAGAAGTGGAATTTTTCAGTGAGCCCGGGCCTGGATTGATCTCCTCCTCAAAATCGAAGTTAGGGATCAAGATCAAAGCATTTGGTTGGACAGAACTCGAAAAAAGAAAAACCCTAATCTGCTTTTGAACCAGCACTATAGAATTTCAGCTCCAAATCTAGATCTAACATCTTGACCTGGTAAGATCTAAATCTTTTGTATTTCCATTTGAGGTTCTCAGTTAAGATGTCTCATCATACCAAGCTTAATGAAAAGCTTGAGGGAGCTGATAACTTCCGAGCCTAGAAGTATAGGATCTCCCTGGTCCTGGAAGAAAATGAGTTGGACTCCTATATCAATGAGGAGGTTCTAGTTCCAGAGGGAGATGAGGCCAAGGCCTTACATAAGAAGAAGTTGATTATGGAAAACAAGATTATTGCTGATTCAATCAAGGATCACCTCATCCCACAGGTGTCCTCCCTAAAGACACCTAAAGCTATGTTTGATGCCCTAACCAAATTGTTTGAAGGGAAGAACATAAACCGAAAGATGACTCTAAGGAACTAGTTGAAGAATGTAAAGATCCAGAATGAGGAGACCATCCAGTCATACTTCACAAGGGTCTCCCAGATCAAAGAACAAATGGAAGCAGTAGATGAAGAAGTGGAGAATGCATAAATTGTGATGACAACCTTGAATGGTATCCCTAGGTCATGGGATTCTTTCATCCAAGGAATCTGTGCTAGGAAGAAGTTAGTCAAGTTCAATAGACTGTGGGAAGAATGTTATCAAGAAGAAGCTCGAATAGCAGCCTAAGAAGAAAACATGGGAAGTCAAGATCAAGCTCTCACATTACACTCCAGGAAAGGAAGAAGGGAAAATCATCACCACCAAGGTAAGAATTCTCATCAGAAAAATAATCTTATAAGAAGGGATCCATCCAATCTCAGATGTTATACATGCGATGAAATAGGACACTTTGCTAGAAATTGTCCCATGAATAAGAATGGATCCAAGAAGAAGAATAACCCCAAAAGAAGACATCATGCTCACACTACTAAGGATGATGATCCTCCCAGGAAGAAAGTAAAACAAGAAAGTGAAGACTCTGCAAGTGAAGAAGAATATGTTATGATCTTTGCTCTCAAAGGAACTGTCACTCACGGAAGCAAAGATTGGCTTGTTGATAGTGGGGCTTCCAAACAGATGACAGGTTTCAAGGAATCCTTTGAGAAAATATCCGAACATAATCACCCCATAAGGTGAAACTTGGGGATGACTACCAATATCCCATAAAAGGTAGTGGTGAATCCTCCTACAAGCTAGACTATGGAAAGTCTATGAAGATGAAGGATGTCTTGTTTGTACCAGGACTAAAGAAGAATCTTCTATCCATATCGGCACTAGATGCAAAAGGCATGAGGGTTGCATTTGTAGATGGCCAAGTCCTCATGTGGTCAAGAGGAAAGACTGTTGACGATGCAATAGTAATTGGAAAACAAGAAGGAGGATTATACAAATTGAAGGGCCATCCAAAACAAGCTTTGGTCCATGACATAGTAGAGCCAAATGAACTTTGGCACAGAAGGCTTGCACATGTGCACTACAGAGAACTACCACTTGCAAGCAAAGCTGTTGAAGGTCTTCTAGAAATTCAAGCAAAACATGAAGGGGTCTGCAAAGGATGTGCGAAAGGAAAGAATACAAAGAAGACATTTCCAAGTAGCGAGAGCAAGGAAAAAGGAATCTTGGAAATCATCCACTCCAATGCATAAAGACCAATGTCATCATGTTCTCTAAGCGGGTATGTATATTATGTTTCTTTCATTGATGACTTTTCTAGGAAGACATGGATTTATTTCATGAAGAGCAAAGATGAAGTTTTCAGCAAGTTCAAGGAATTCAAAGCCTTGATCGAGAACCACACAGAAAAGAAGAACAAGACATTTCGATCAGATAATGGCAGAGAATTCACATCAAATGAATTCAAAGAATTATGCAAAGAATCATGGATTAAGAGGGAGTTATCCACTCCATATAATCCACAATAGAATGGGGTTGTAGAAAGAACTATCATGGAAGCTGTAAGAGCAATGCTTCATGATCAAGATCTTCCTATGCATCAATGGGTAGAAGCTGCTAGAACAACAATGTATGTACAGAACCGTACTCCACACAGAGAACTTGAGAATAAGACACCTGAAGAAGTATTTTCCAGCAAGAAACCAGAAGTCAGCCATCTCAGAATATTTGGCTGTCCAGTGTATATACACATTCCAAAAGAGAAGAGAACAAAATTAGATCCTTTAGGAAAGAAGGGTATATTTGTGGGATATTTTGAAATCTCGAAGGATTATAGAATATACTTCCCAGGATTCAAGAAGATCGACATCAGTAGGGATGTAACATTTGATGAAGACTCAACTTACAACAAATCCATAAAGAGACCTGCTGAAGAACCTGAAGAAGCAGAAGCACCCAGAATTCATGACATAACCATGAACGAAGAAACTCAAGAATAAGATCGAGAATTTGAAGAACCTCAAGAACCTGTAGATCCACCTCAGGAGAAGAATCCTCACAATAGGAAACCTGCTTGGGCACAAGAAGCTATCCAAGGTGCGGAAATATATGGGGCTCCAAAAGAGAATCACAGAGAAAGAAAGAGAACCAGATCCTACTCTGGATATGTAGCTTTACTATGTGACTTTATCAATAAAGAACCTTCCAATTATGAAGAAGCGACAGAACGGAAAGAATGGAAGGATGCTATGATCGAGGAGTATCAATCGATCATGAAGAATGATGTTTGGGATGTTGTCCCAAGACTAGAAGGGAAGTTGGTTGTAACTTACAAATGGATCTACAAGATCAAGCATGCTGCAGATGGTAGCATAGAGAAATATAAGGCAAGATTTAAGGCTCATGGTTTCTCATAGAAAGAAGGAATAGATTATGAATAAACCTTTGCACCTATAGCCAGATACACATCCATCAGATCAGTACTTTCTCTGGCTGCAGTGACGAAATGGAAGATACACCAAATGGATGTTAAGACTGCTTTCTTGAATGGTGTAGTGGAAGAGGAAGTGTATGTAGAGCAGCCACTCGGTTTTAAGACACATGACAGGGAGTCTCATGTGTGTAGATTGAAGAAAGCCCTGTACAGTTTGAAACAAGCACCCAGGACATGATACGATAGAATTGACAGCTTTCTATCCAGTTTGGTCTTTACCAAAAGTAAAGCAGATTCCAACCTTTACTACAAGGTTGAAGATGGCAACCCAGTGATGCTCCTACTATATGTAGATTATCTGTTTGTAATAGGTATGGATGGTTTGATTGCTGATACGAAGAGAAAGCTTGCTACCGAGTTCGAAATGAAGGACTTAGGTATGATGCACTATTTTCTAGGCATGGAGGTGTGGCAGAATGTGGATGGAATCTCCCTCGGACAAAGGAAGTATGCAATAGAGATCCTGAAGAGGTTTGGGATGATAGACTGCAAGGCCATGACCACACCTGTGGCATCAAACCTGAAGCTATTGAGTGATGCTTCATCAGAACCAGTTGATGCTACGAGGTATCGTTAGATGATTGGGTCCTTGATGTACCTGACGAACATGAGACCAGGCATTTGCTTTGCTGTGAACACCTTGAGCCAGTTCTTGACAGATCCGAGACATGTTCACTTGATTGCTGCAAAGCATATTTTGAGGTACCTAAGGGGTACAATTGATTATGGGCTCAAGTATGAGGTGAATCAGAAGATTAACCTGGAGGGTTATGTTGATTCAAATTGGGAAGGCAGTGCCATTGATAGGAAGAGCACTTCAGGGTGTTGCTTCAATATGGGATCAGGTGTGATCTCTTGGTTTAGCAGGAAGCAATCCCGTGTGACACTGAGTACAGCTGAAGCAGAGTATGTCGAAGCTTATTCAACTAGTTGTGAGGAAGTATGGCTGAGGAAGCTAATGTCTAATTTATTTGATCTCCAAATGGATGCTACTTGTATACATTGTGACAACCAAAGTTGCGTGAAGTTGTCGGAGAACCCGGTGTTCCATGACAAGTCGAAGCATATCGAGATCAAGTATCACTATATCAGGGATATGGTGTAGAGGGGAGAAGTGAAGCTCCATTATGTTGCGATGAACGAACAGATGGCTGATGTGTTGACAAAGCCATTGACTAGGGTGAAGTTTGAGTACTTCAGGGAGAAGCTTGGTGTTCTCTAGATCAAGTTTCCCTCCAAGGGGAAATGATGAGACCTAGATCCATTCTGACATGGTGAGAGGATTGGTTCCTTCCATGGTCAGATGTAAGGGCTGAGCCATTTTTTCATGGTGAGAGGATTGGTTCCTTCCATGTCAGATGTGAGTGCTGAGCCATTTTGATGCGACTATAGGATTGGTTCCTACATGATCAGATATAAGCGCTGAATGACATTCTTGGAATGGAGGCACTTGGTCAGTTACCAGGAAAGCTCAGTCTGGGACTGAGGGACATTCTGATGTGACTATAGGATTGTTTCCTATAAGATCAGATGTAAGTGCAGAGCCCTTATAACATTGGTTGTCAGATGTAAGTGCAGAGCCCTTTTGACATGAAGGATTGGTTCCTTGCATGGTTGAATATAAGTGCTGAGCCTTTCTGACATTGGTTGTCAGATGTAAGTGCAGAGCCTTTCAGCATGGAGGATTGGTTCCTCGCATGGCCAAGTGTAAGTGCTGAGCCTTTCCAACATTGGTTGACAGATGTGAGTGCTGGGCCTTTCTAACAAGGTTGTGGGAGGTGTGCCCACATGGTCAGATGTGAGTGTTGGGCATGCCTTTCTGATATGATTATAGGATTGGTTCCTACATGATCATATATAAGTGTTGGGTGGGCCATTCTAACTTAGAGTCAAATATACGTGTTGGAAGAAGACCTACATGGAGGTTAGGAATACAACCAACATGAAAAAGGGATGGATCTGTAGAACTTCCTATGACGAGAAGAATCATGAGATAGCACCCGTAATGATCTAGTGATGATGATCCAGCAGTGATGATCCAGATCCAGTGATGATGCTCCAGAGATTATCTAGATCAAGGGATGATCCAGATCTAGTGATGATGATCCAGATCCAGTGACGATCCATATCCAGATGAAGATTACTTGAAGATGAAGATGACTTGAAGATAGAGATGACTTGAAGGTGAATATGACGAGGACTCGATGATGATCTAGATGATATAGAGAAGAAGACTTGTGCTGATAAATTGTGTCGAGAGAATACCTTCCTAGTTAAGATGGAGTGTTGATGTAATTGTAACTTCGGAATGTATTCACTTGTATTTCTTATGTATTGTAACCAGATGTTTATTTCGGGATATATTTGTAATGTACTTGAGTCATGTCATGCCCCGATGTTCCTATCGGGAGTTTCTATAATGTAAAACAAGTCATGTCAAGTCAAGGTGGGTAACCCTCCTATTGTCTAAAGGTTAAAGTCCCTGCGATTTCGAGGAACTAGGGTTATTAGACTCACCTAGTGAAGTCGGCCCTAGTTGGGTTTAGTCAAGTCAGGAATTAGTATAAATAGAGAGCTAGCCTCTCTATTTATCATACACTCACTCACACTCAGTTGTAGCACATAGCTAAGGAAGAGGAAGAGTCTGGGGCAAGGAAGAAAGAAGGTTACTGCTGTCGGGGGATCATCTTACTGTTTTGGGTTTTACTTTTGGTGTTTATTCTATCTCTGAGGAAGTTGCGGGGTTTTATCCATTTATGGTTTCCCCAAGGAAAAAAACTGTGTTCATTGTCTCTAGTGTTTGATTGTTTTGCTTGTTATTATCTTAGTTAAAGATCCTAATGTAATTCTAGCTTAATGTTAAAAATATAACATGACTGAGATCGGATTCCTCCCTAGCTCATTCATTTGGGAATTTTGTCACTTGGTGCTCCATTTGAAGCTGCCTAGTTTCATCCTTAGCATCGTGCATTTATAGGCAGCGCATAGGTAGGCATGGCCCCAAAGTTTGGTGCACCCCTTTGCTAAGCACACACTATATTTGGCCCAATGTGCTAACTTTCCACTAAATGGTGCACTTCCAACCCATGTGCATGTGTTCCTTAGTCGTTAGTCTGTAAATCTCTATATTAGTTGGACATCAATTGTAGCTTTTGAAGGTGCTCTTCCATCATGTTCGAACACCCTAAGTGCATGTGTTCAATGAGTGAACCAATGGTTCATTGCTTCATGGTGTCAGGCACATCTCCCATGGGCGCTCGATCCAACATACCCAAACTTCAACTGGGCACTTCCACCAAGTGTGTGCTTCCTAGCGACCAGTGTGGTGCCAGGCACGCTTCTTCTGGAGTGCTTGGGTAGGTTTTCCTTGTTCATCTACGCTTCCTCCCAAGGTGTGTCCAATAGTTCACTTGAGCGCTTGGGATCCGTCGCACTATCCTACACCAATTGCCAACATGTTGCTGAGGTTCCACACCCATGGGATTGCAAGGCTCCACTTGTTTAAGTGTGGGATTTGTTTATGGGAGTGCACCCATACTTGGTCCAAGTGCCACTCCTCGTTTCATCTCTTGGCTAAGGTACCACTTTCCAAGTCTTGTTAATCGAACGCGCATCTTTCTTGAATGGGAGCCCAATCTAGCTTCTTGGGCAGGTATTCCCACCTCCCTTGGGCGTGAGGTTCATGGCTATAAAAACCTCCCACACTTAAGCTTGTTTCCATCCCGACAACATATCTAAGTAATACCTGTACCTATAAACTACAATGCAAATGTTGTGTGTGACCATCACTACTCCATGCATTTTTTTCAGTCCACCATTGTTGTCATAATGTTTTGGTTAGTCTTCCATTGTTGTCACAACAAGGTGATCTTCCTAAGAAACTCTTCCATGTCCAAGGATTCCAACCTCTTACTCTGCAACTCGTACTAGAATCATTTCATCATGGCTATGTTTGTTGTACACCCCATGAGTGGACCGATTGGGTAGCTAGTACAATCGCGATGTCTACCTCATGAGACAAACTTTTTTGTTCTGAAACCATCTTTCCTAGCTCTTTTCAGCATCCTCAAGCCAGTTGTGCTTTTATACAAGTCTTCCAATCTTTTTTTTCCTTTGGTGATTTTTCTCTTTTAAGGTTGCCTTTCCAAGGCGCATAGGGCCTCTATGTCATTTCCAATGGTAGTGATCCCTTGCATTTCTTCCTCAAGAAATGCAAAGTGGTGGGTGGTTCCATTGACCACCACCTTCAAAACCTCCTTCACACAAATACCTTAGTGCAATTTCTATTCTGCGTCATTGTACCCAAGCCCTCCCAACCGAGCCTGAGTTAGTTCAGACTCAACAATTTTTAACACAAGCGTGCTTAAGACTGTCTCAAATCTGTCGTCGTTGACTGCTCTTGACAAAGATGTTTCCTTCATTTTTCATTTTTTGCAGTCTCTTCTTAGCCCTTCTCTTATCACCTATACTTGACCCTATGAATGGATCACTTGTCTTGCTCCTGCAAGCTTCTTGATGCGGTAAGCCCTCTAAGAGGACCAATGTTTCTTGTCTTTCTTGCATTTGAAGAATACCCAATTATGCAATAAATTCCTTGGTCTCTTCTTTGTTTGCTAAATTAGACTTTTGCTCACTTTCCAAGTGTACAAGGACTGCCTCCACTTCATTTGGAGTACAACCCACTTGTTCCAAATTTTTCTGTGACAACTATGATTCCAATATGATTATAGCATGAGTGCAAAACACCAAGATATTTGTTGCATCACATGATGGGTAATCTTCACTAGTGTTTTCTTCAACACATATGGCTTACCTCCAAAAATTTTCATTCATCCACTTGGCCTAGGACCTCCTCATGTTGCACCTCATCAAGGATCAACTTGACTGAAACACCATTGTCTTGGTTGGATGATGACGTTTCCAACGTGCTTCTTATAGTGGCCTCTGTGGTCATTGTTGGTGCAAGAACCAACTTGCCTCCATGTTGTCGTGAAGCGTCCCCTGAATTGCACAATGACTCAACCTCCTCAAAAATGGAGTTTGCTTGTTCTTCTAACGAGGCTAGCCTTCTTGGTGAAGAATGATTAAATTCTTTAGTTGCGCTTGGCTTGTTCTCCTTAACTTAATTCTAGTTTTTCCCCATGCTGCATTGAAGCAATTCTTTGGACATTCCTGGTTCTCCAAATACCTAAATTGAAGGAACTCATGGTCTATATCCCAACTTCCCTTGTTGCTTCATTGGCATACTCCATGCTTCAGTATTACTCAAGAATACCAAAGGACTAGCATGCGAAAATGGCACGACTTGAGACAGCCGAATAAAGTCCTATCCAAGGATCAATGGATGATCGTCTAGTGGAACAAATTTCAAATCTAAGTTGTCATACCATATTCCATCTTGAATGGGCATTGCGCTTATCCTCCAGGTCACTAAATTCACTCATGAATTCACTACCTTAAACTTTTCTTGACTGAATTCTAGTGCCCTATGGAGGGAATTCGCAGTCTTGTTGCTCACCAAGTTATGAGCAACAGCCGTGTCAACTAATGTATAAAATTTCCTTTCTTGCAAACTATCATCTTGACTTCCTGTCGTTTCGCTAAGGAAGGCCTCCACTTCCTTCATTGCTTCAGAAATCATGCCTGAATGTTGAGGTGCTTCTATCACCATGATAGCTATTAACCATGTTGTTGGCCCTCTTATGGATTCCTTCACTAGACAACTCTTTGCAAAGTGGTTAGCTTCGCAAATATAACATGCTACTTTCTTCTTTTTCGGCATCTCTGGTTGTGTCCATTTTTCCTTTTTGCGAGCATTTTCCTTTTCCCTCTCCCCAACCGTTGTTTGGTTTGGAGGAACTTGCGACTGATGCATTTCTATTTTCTTTGGTGGACCCAAGTCTTGGAATTCCCTATTCACTCCATCCTTGATTTTCCTCCAACAGTCTTTCTTTGCGTTCAGCATGGTTTTTGACATCGTTGGTTCTTTTAGCGAAGTCCCTTCCATGTCTTCTATGGAAATTTCCATTTCTGCTACCCAACGAAGTTTTAGCTTCTCTAGGTGCATTTCAACCATGCCCCACCCTGAGTTAGCCATAGAACCAGGAGATATGCCTTCGTCTTTGACAAGTTAGGGAAATTCCCTTCTTCTTAGCATCGACCTCACCGGTGTGCTCAACCGAGTTGATAAGTGAAAATGTCAAAACATCTCCCTTTTCTTGCACTTCAATCTTTGATTGCCATTGCCTAATTTTCATGGCACCCAACCAATCGAATTGCCACGTTGGTCATGTTAGTTTTTATAGGTTAATTTACTTAGGATATTCATTTGAAAGAATAACAAGCACACCAATACATCAAAGGTATAGAAGATACACAAGACACAGAGTTTTTCATCGAGGAAACCATAAAGGAGAAGACCTTGCAAACTTCCTCAGAATAGTATCATCACAAAGACAAGCTCACAAGATAGATAAACCCAAGAACAATATGTCTCCAACATCTTTATGTTCCTCTTCTTCCTCTCTCTCATAAGGCACACATGAGATAGAAAAGTGAGTGTGTAACAAATTAGGAGGGATCCTCCCTATTTATGTTCTTTTGTTGAGTTGTTAACTCAACTACTAGGTCATCCAGGTTGCCTTTTGATCCGGATTTATGTGTGAACGAAATGAAAGAACATATACAAAATCATAATAATAGACATTTTGCAAAGATAACAAAGATACAGTAAACACATATTCTATTAAATGGCAGAAATAGAACAGATTGTAATACAATTGCTAGAATGGTGGTAGCTATCTTTGAGGAGAGATGTGGCCGCTACGCTCATTCGTGCCAATCTGAATACAAAATGAGGCCAAAGGGGCCTATTTATAATAATAATAATGAGGGTGAGAACCCCAAAAGTCCAAAACGTAACCCTAGAAGATGAACCATCATAAAGTTTGCGGCCCCAAGGTGGTAAGTTGAACAGTCAACTTCCCGGGGTCATAACGTTTGCATACGATCTCCAATTTGGGCGTTCGATAGCTCGTTGGAAAGGTTTGTCTATGATTTACAACTTTTGGTTGTCCAAATGCATGTTGATGGCAACCATTTGGCCCCAAATCTCCAAAAAACGTCGTTTAAGGCCTCAAAACGGCCCCGGAAGTTTAGGACTCGAAAAACTGCCAAAAAATAACTAGGAAACTGCCACAATGGACAATTGTTTTGAGCCAATGGAATAGGTGGGTGGCCACCGATCTCCATCTGGATCAATCCTCCCTCCTTAGGAAGCAATGGTGTCCATTGCGTCGAACCCCGTATCATATCTCGAACTGTGTGTTGAGTTGATCTCCTCCTGGTGCGACATTTGTTGAAGTGAAGAGGCTGCTTTTCTTTGGCATCCCGAGAGGGCTGTAATTGTTGTCTGGATGATTTGCTTCTGGAGGAGCACCTTGAATGCGTGGCCTTGCATTGTATAGGTACTCGGATAGATGAGGAAACAATGGCCCTGTCTTATTTTTGTGTCTGATGAGCAGAGACACCCTGTGTAGAGGGTGTGGAGGTCTCTGTGATCTTATGTTCTCCTTCAGATGCAATTGTGAAGAGGAATAATTTTCTGATGTGGGAGCTTATCTTCCTACCTTGCAAGACTTTGTTAGGTGCAACGGTCTCTGGTATTCAATAGAGTTTTTCTCCCAAAGTAACAATGACACTGCGAGAGCGTGACTCATATACAGCATGACGCTTACACATATATGGTTGTCCTAAAAGAACATCACAGACTTCAAGTGGGGCCACATCACACAGTACCTCGTCTTGGAAAGGCTTGATGCCATATGGTAGGAGGAATTGTCGAGTAATGCGGATACCTCATCCTTGTCTTAGCCAACCGATGTTGTAAGGTTGCGAGTGTGGTGTTGTTGGAAGCTTCAATCTCTTGACGACTTCTGCTGAGATCAGGTTCTTTTGGTTGCCGTTGTCAATGACAAAATGTAGAGGTGTTCCCTTCACCCACATCTGCGAGTGGAATAGGCGCTCCTCTACCTCTGACTCTTCAGGATCCTCTAGTTGAATCTATGCGGTAGCAACAATGGCAGTGGGGTATGCATCAATGATCTGCCTCCCATTGTCTTTGGCTATGGCATTGGGTTCAGAATCAGAATCAGGATCTGATTCTGAAGATTTGATCTCGGCCACTAATGATTGCTTTGAGCGACATTCATCAGTGTTGTACCAAGGGATTTTATGAAATTCGCACCACTTACCAGTGTCCTTCTTTGTCTTTCGATCTCCCTTCTTTGCTTGTGGCGGGGATTGGTTGTCATTTTCTTTTGCTGTGTTCTACGGGCCAAGTTTTCCCTTGCCTTGCTTCTGCGGTGGATAAGCAGGTCCAGAGTCTCGCTTGTTCTTTTGTCGAAATTTCTCCTCGATTTTGACAGCATACCGATAAGCAGATCCAAGTGAAGATATGTCGAGGAAGTCCATCTGAGTTCATATGTATCGATGTAGACCACTGCGATATTTCAGAATTAGGTGCCGCTCGAAGTCTTTGATACTCAGCTTTGTCAGCAGAGTATGAAATTTGTTGGTGTACTCCGACACCATCTGGTCCCTTTGTTGACGCAGAATGGTCCATTTTGTGTACTGGTCGTCATAGTTTCCCACAGGGTAATACTGTTCTCTGATGGCATCTATGAAAGAGGCCCAAGTGGGAATTTTTTCAAACATTCCAGACTCGTCTGATGAGTTTTGCTCACAATAAGTACCCCACCAATTTTGGACATGGGGGACTGCCTTAAGGAGCGCAAAGGTGATCTTTTCTCTGTCGAAAAAATTGTGGACAGAGAAATACCCTCCTAGAACATTCAATCAATTATCTAGGGCATCTGCATCAATATTGCCTTCAAATAAAGGAATATCAAAGTTAACTTGTACCTTAAAGGGAGTTTCATCCTCGAACCGACTGCTCGTTGAAGATGCACTTGCCATTGCCAGCATTCGCTGAAGGATTTAGGCGAAACTATCCATCATCTCATTCCTCTGTCGCTCGAGGGCTTCCTCGAGCAGCGACTTGATAGGATCTCCTGCTCCATCATCTCTCTTTTCATTCCGCCATGGGAGGTCATTTGAGACGGCGAGAATGATCAAGTGAAACTAGTTCGAGACCAAACTCTCTATACTCGGACCTCGTCGGGGACATGCACCAAGAAACAATCAAAGAGCAGATTGCTTTGATACCACTGATCCGGATTTATGTGTGAACGAAATGAAAGAACATATACAGAATCATAATAACAGACATTTTGCAAATATAAAAAAGATACAGTAAACACATATTCTATTAAATGGCAGAAATAGAAAAGACTGTAATACAATTGCTAGAATGGTGGTAGCTATCTATGAGAAGAGATGTGGCCGCTACGCTCATTCATGCCAAGATGAATACAAAATAAGTGCAAAGGGGCCTATTTATAATAATAATTAGGGTGAGAACCCCAAAAGTCCAAAAGGTAACCCTAGAAAATGAACCGTCATAAAGTTTGCGGCCCCAAGGTGGTAAGTTGAACAGTCAACTTCCCGGGGTCATAACTTTTGCATACAATCTCCGATTTGGGCATTCGATAACTTGTTGGAAAGGTTTGTCTAAGCTTTACAAATTTTGGTCGACCAAATGCTTGTCAATGGCAACTGTGTGGCCTCAAATCTCCAAAAAATGTCATTTAAGGCCTCAAAATGGCCCCGAAAGTTTAGGACTCGAAAAACTGCCAAAAAATAACTAGTAAACTGCCACAATGGACAATTGTTTTGAGCCAGTGGAATAGGTGGTAGGTGGGTGGCCACCGATCTCCATCTGGATCAATCCTCCCTCCTTAGGAAGCAATGGTCTCCATTGCGTCGAACCCCGTATCATATCTCAAACTGTGTTTTGAGTTGATCTCCTCTTGGTGCGGCATTTGTTGAAGTGAAGAGGCTGCTTTTCTTTGGCATCCTGAGAGGGCTGTAATTGTTGTATGGATGATTTGCTTCTAGAGGAGCAGCTTGAATGTGTGGCCTTGCATTGTAGAGGTACTCGGATAGATGAGGAAACAATGGCTCTGTCTTCTTCTTGTGTCTGATGAGCAGAGACACCCTGTGCAGAGGGTGTGGAGGTCTCTGTGATCTTATGTTCTCCTTCAGACGCAATTGTGAAGAGGAATAATTTTCTGATGTGGGAGCTTATCTTCCTACCTTGTGAGACTTTGTTAGGTGCAACGGTCTCTTGTATTTGATAGTTTCTCCCAAAGTAACAATGACACTACAAGGACGTGACTCATATACAGCATGACGCTTCCACATATATGGTTGTCCTAAAAGAACATCACAGACTTCAAGTGGGGCCACATCACACAATACCTCGTCTTGAAAATGCTTGATGCCATACGGTAGGAGGCATTATTGAGTAATGCGGATACCTCGTCCTTGGATTAGCCAACCGATGCTGTAAAGTTTCTGGTGTGGTGTTGTTGGAAGCTTCAATCTCTTGACGGCTTTTGCTGAGATCAGGTTCTTTTGGCTGCCGTTGTCAACAACAAAATGTAGAGGTGTTCCCTTCACCCACATATGCGAGTGGAATAGGCACTCCTCTGCCTCTAACTCTTCAGGATCCTCTAGTTGAATTTGTGCGGTAGCAACAGTGGCAGTGGGGTCTGCATCAATGATCTGCCTCCCATTGTCTGCGGCTGTGGCATTAGGTTCAGAATCAGAATCAGGATCTGATTCTGAAGATTTGATCTCGGGCACTAATGATTTCTTTGAGCGACATTCATCAGTGTTGTGCCAAGGGCTTTTATGAAATTTGCACCACTTACCAGTGTCCTTCTTTGTCTTTTGATCTCCCTTATTTGCTTGTGGCGGGGATTGGTTATCGTTTTCTTTTGCTGTGTTCTGTGGGCCAGGGTTTCCCTTGCCTTGCTCTTGCAGTGGATTCACAGGTCCAGAGTCTTGCTTGTTCTTTTGTTGAATTTTCTCCTCTATTTTGACAGCATACCGATAGGCAGATCCAAGTGAAGAGATGTCGAGGAAGTCCATTCCAGTTCAGATGTACCGATGTAGACCACTGCGATATTTCAGAATTAGGTTTCGCTCAGAGTCTTTGATACTCAGCTTTGTCCGCAGAGTATGAAATTTGTTGGTGTACTCCAACACCGTCTGGTCCCTTTCTTGACGCAGAATGGTCCATTTTGTGTACTGGTCATCATAGTTTCCCACAGGGTAATACTGTTCCCTGATGGCATCTATGAAAGAGGCCCAAGTGGGAATTTTTTCAAACACTCCAGACTCGTCTGATGAGTTTTGCTCACAATAAGTACCCCACCTATTTTGGACATGGGGGACTGCCTTAAGGAGTGCAAAGGTGATATTTTCTCTATCGGAAAAATTGTGGACAGAGAAATACCCTTCTAGAACATTCAACCAATTATCTAGGGCATCTGCATCAATATTGCCTTCAAATAAAGGAATATCAAAGTTAACTTGTACCTTAAAGGGAGTTGCATCCTCGAACCGACTGCTCGTTGAAGATGCACTTGCCATTGCCGGCATTCTCTGAAGGATTTGGGCGAAACTATCCATCATCTCGTTCCTCTGTCGCTCGAGGGCTTCCTTGAGCAGCGACTTGATAGGATCTCATGCTCCAACGTCTCTCTTTTCTTCCGCCATGGGAGGTCTTTTAAGATGGCGAGAATGATTAAGTGAAACTAGTTCGAGACCAAACTCTCTATACTCGGACCTCGTCGGGCACATGCACCGAGAAACAATCAAAGCGCTGATTCCTCTGATACCACTGATCCGGATTTATGTGTGAACGAAATGAAAGAACATATACAGAATCATAATAACAGACATTTTGCAAAAATAACAAAGATACAGTAAACACATATTCTATTAAATGGCAGAAATAGAACAGACTGTAATACAATTGCTAGAATGGTGGTAGCTATCTCTGAGAAGAGATGTGGCCGCTACGCTCATTCGTGCCAAGCTGAATACAAAATGAGGCCAAAGGGGCCTATTTATAATAATAATGAGGGTGAGAACCCCAAAAGTACAAAACGTAACCCTAAAAGATGAACCGTCATAAAGTTTGCGGCCCCAAGGTTGTAAGTTGAACAGTCAACTTCCCGGGGTGATAACTTTTGCATACGATCTCCAATTTGGGTGTTCGATAGCTCGTTGGAAAGGTTTGTCTAAGGTTTACAACTTTTGGTCGGCCAAATGCATGCTACTATAATCCATTTGGCCCCGAATCTCTAAAAAATGTCGTTTAAGGCCTCAAAACGGCCCCGGAAGTTTAGGACTCGAAAAACTACCGAAAAATAACTAGGAAATTGCCACAATGGACAATTGTTTTGAGGCAGTGGAATAGGTGGGTGGCCACCAATCTCCATCTAGATCAATACTCCCTCCTTAGGAAGCAATGGTCTCCATTGCGTCGAACCCCATATCATATCTCGAACTGTGTGTTGAGTTGATCTCCTCCTAGTGCGACATTTGTTGAAGTGAAGAGGCTGCTTTTCTTTGGCATCCCGAGAGGGCTGTAATTGTTGTTTGGATGATTTGCTTCTGGAGGAGCACCTTGAATGTATGGCCTTGCATTGTAGAGGTACTCGAATAGATGAGGAAACAATGCCTCTGTCTTCTTCTTGTGTCTGATGAGCAGAGACACCCTGTGCAGAGGGTGTGGAGGTCTCTGTGATCTTATGTTCTCCTTCAGACACAATTATGAAGAGGAATAATTTTCTAATGTGGGAGCTTATCTTCCTACCTTATGAGACTTTGTTAGGTGCAACGGTCTCTTGTATTTGATAGAGTTTTTCTCCCAAAGTAACAATGACACTGCGAGGACATGACTCATATACAACATGACGCTTCCACATATATGGTTGTCCTAAAAGAACATCACAGACTTCAAGTGGGTCCACATCACACAGTACTTCGTCTTGGAAAGGCTTGATGCCATATGGTAGGAGGCATTGTTGAGTAATGCAGATACCTTGTCCTTGGCTTAGCCAACCGATGCTGTAAGGTTGCGGGTGTGGTGTTGTTGGAAGCTTCAATCTCTTGACAACTTCTGCTGAGATCAGGTTCTTTTTGCTGCTGTTGTCAACAACAAAATGTAGAGGTGTTCCCTTCACCCACATCTGCGAGTGGAATAGGCGCTCCTCTACCTCTGACTCTTCAAGATCCTCTAGTTGAATCTGTGTGGTAGCAATAGTGGCAATGGGGTCTGCATCAATGATCTACCTCCCATTGTCTGCGGCTGTGGCATTGGGTTCAGAATCAGAATCAGGATCTGATTTTGAAGATTTGATCTTGGCCACTAATGATTTCTTTGAGCGACATTCATCAGTGTTGTGCTAAGGGCTTTTATGAAATTCGCACCACTTACCAGTGTCCTTCTTTGTCTTTCGATCTCCCTTCTTTGCTTGTGGCGGGGATTGGTTGTCATTTTCTTTTGCTGTGTTCTGCGGGCCAGGGTTTCCCTTGCCTTACTTCTACGGTGGATTCACAGGTCTAGAGTCTCGCTTGTTCTTTTGTTGAAATTTCTCCTCGATTTTGATAGCATACCGATAGGGGGATCCAAGTGAAGGGATGTCGAGGAAGTCCATCTCAGTTCAGATGTGTCGATGTAGACCACTGTGATATTTCAGAATTAGGTGCCACTCGAAGTATTTGATACTCATCTTTGTCCGCAGAGTATGAAATTTATTGGTGTACTCCGACACCATCTGGTCCCTTTCTTGATGCAGAATGGTCTATTTTGTGTACTGGTCGTCATAGTTTCCCACAGGGTAATACTGTTCCCTGATGGAATCTATGAAAGAGGCCCAAGTGGGAATTTTTTCAAACATTCCAGACTTGTCTAATGATTTTTTCTCACAATAAGTACCCCGCCAATTTTGGACATGGGGGACTACCTTAAGGAGCACAAAGGTGATCTTTTCTCTGTCGAAAAAATTGTGGACAGAGAAATACCCTTCTAGAACATTCAACGAATTATCTAGGGCATTTGCATCAATATTGCCTTCAAATAAAGGAATATCAAAGTTAACTTGTACCTTAAAGGGAGTTGCATCCTTGAACCGACTGCTCGTTGAAGATGCACTTGCCATTGCTGGCATTCGTTGAAGGATTTGGGCGAAACTATCCATCAAATCGTTCCTTTGTCGCTCGAGGGATTCCTCGAGAAGCGATTTGATAGGATCTCCTGCTCCATCGTCTCTCTTTTCTTCCGCCATGGGAGGTCATTTGAGACGGCGAGAATGATCAAGTGAAACTATTTTGAGACCAAACTCTCTATACTCGGACCTCGTCGTGGACATGCACCGAGAAACAATCAAAGAGCAGATTGCTTTGATACCACTGATCCGTATTTATGTGTGAACGAAATGAAAGAACATATACAAAATCATAATAACAGACATTTTGCAAAGATAACAAAGATACAGTAAACACATATTCTATTAAATGGCAGAAATAGAACAGACTGTAATACAATTGCTAGAATGGTGGTAGCTATCTCTGAGAAGAGATGTGGCCGCTACGCTCATTCGTGCCAAGCTGAATACAAAATGAGGCCAAAGGGGCCTGTTTATAATAATAATGAGGGTGAGAACCCCAAAATTCCAAAACGTAACCCTAGAAGATGAACCGTCATAATGTTTGCGGCCCCAAGGTGGTAAGTTGAACAGTCAACTTCCCGGGGTCATAACTTTTGCATACGATCTCCGATTTGGGCGTTCGATAGCTCGTTGGAAATATTTGTCTAAGATTTACAACTATTGGTGAGAAAAATGCATGTGGATGGCAATAATTTGGCCCCTAATCCCCAAAAAACATCATTTAAGGCCTCAAAATGGCTCCGAAAGTTTAAGACTTAAAAAACTGTCGAAAAATAACTAGGAAACTGCCACAATGGACAATTGTTTTGAGCCAATGGAATAGGTGGGTGGCCACCGGTCTCCATCTGGATCACCTTTGGGGAAACCTACCTAATAATAATTACAAATACATTTTCCTTTATTTAACCTAGGGACTATTTTCCTGACTTACAACGGAGGGTTTACCTCAGTGACCATACACAATGATGCAATCCCAAAAGGAGGAACACACATATCTGATGGGGGTACAAATGTATACAATAGTAATATGCATCAGAATATCTTTTGAAGTTACAATTACAATAGCACTCCCTCTTAACTAGGAAGGTATTCTCTCACCACAGTCATTAACACATTTGGTCAACATCAACGAGTCATCATCGTCGTTGCTGCCATTGTCCTCATCTTATCCAATCTGTCACATCTATCCGTCATTTGAGGTTTCTACAAAGCAAACCCTTTTTCATGCTGGCTGTAATCCTAAAGCAAGCCATCGTGTAGGTATAGACCAGGACCATTCTTTACATTTCAACTGAAATAACCTATGTGTCCTATCGTCTTCTCATCGTATCAGATCATCACGTATGTACAGTCCATTTCCTTCTTTACATTACCATGACAATAGCCTGTGTTTCCTACGTTTATCTTTTTGTATCTAGATCATTTATTTTGTCCTACATAAAATAAAACATAACTGAGCACACAAAGCACAACCCAGATGCAGACCCCTTACGTTCTATTACCATAGGAGTAAGCCAGGATCTTTTCATGTCATCAAGACAAACAACAACTTCTACTATGTGAGAATCACCTAGGAGCACACTCAATGCATTACGTTTCTCCATGGTCAACATGCATTATACCAGTAAAGGAGAACCACCTAGGTGCACCTCAAGTGCTTCGTGAACTTATCATCTCCAACATAGGAACACACACACACACATATATATGTAAGGATTGATTATGACCGAACAACCTACTACACCAGGGCTTTTATGTTCCAGGTCAACCTCAAGGACTTTATTACATATGAAAAACCTACGTCTAGGATCTTTTTCATTTAGACAAAATTTGGGGCATATTACATTCGAGTAACCTGTGTACCACGTCAGGGCTCCATTTACCCTTGAACAACCCACAAGACTTATTACATTCGAATAACCTATGTACCACGCCAGGGCTCAATTTACATTTAGATAATCTATCTTACGACTGATTATGTCTAAGTAACGTGTGTATCATGCTAGGACTTGTATTTACACTCAAACAATCTACATACTGATTATGTCTGAGAAACTTGCTACACCAGGGTCTTTTCTGCTTGGATAACCTCTCGCTATTTCTAGCATAGAAATGTATCAGGACCAATTATGTCCAAGGATAACCTATGAGATTCACTAGGACTGGTTACATCCAAGGAAAACATACATAACTGATTATGTTTGAGAACCTATGATCTTCACCAGGATTTTATGCTCAGACAACCTATCTCTCCTTCTATGCTAGAACTCATCACTCCCTCTTTTGATAAGTCTTGTTCTGGATCTCACCAAGTCTTTCTCTGAAGTACTCGAACTTCACTATGGCTATTTCTAGCATAGAATCACATCAGGACTGATTATGTCCAAGGATAACCTGTGAGCTTTGCCAGGACTTATTACATCCGAGCAACCTACAAACTTCACCGGGACGTTTACACTCGAAGAACCTGTATCTCCAGTTATGCTAGATTTTGCCACTCCCTCTTTGGAGGGGCCTCAATATGGATCACATACTAGAGCTTCACTGCTCCTCTCTACATCATACAAAAATGCAAGTCAATTCAATCAAATTAGATAGTAGCTTTCAAAAACATACTACCTCACAACTAGATGAGCAAGTGGCAACATTTTCTGCCTCGATTGTACTCAGTGCCATGTAGGATTGCATCCTTCCAAACCAGTAGATCATACCGGATCTCAAACTGAAGAAGCCACCCAAGGTGCTCTTCCTCTTAGTGGTGATGCCTGCCCAATCTGAATCAACATAACTGTGTAGGTTATTCTTCTGATTCGTATTATACTTGAGCCCATACTCAATTGTACCCTTCAGGTACCTCACTACATGCTTTTCAACAACCACGTGAACATGTCTTAGATCCCTTAGGAAATGGCTCAGGGTGTTCACAACAAATAATATGTCTAGTCTCGTATTCGTCAGATACATCAATGAGCCAATAATCCGACGATACATTGTGGCATCAACCGAATCTGATGAAGCATCACATAGAAGATTCAATTTCAATGCCATAGGTGTGGCTATCGCCTTGCAGACCAGCATTCCAAATTTCTTTAGAATTTCCGCTGCATACTTTCCTTAACCAAGAAAAATCACATCCACATTCCATCACACCTCCATGCCTAAGAAGTAGTGCATCATCCCTAGGTCTTTCATTTAGAACTCAGAGGCTTTTCCTCCTTTCATATTCAATGAGTTCATCCTCTCTTGTTAGGAATAGGTCGTCGACATATAGTAGGAGCATCACTGGTATTCCGCCTTCAACCTTGAAGTAAAGGTTGAAATCCACTTTACTCGTAGCAAATCCTAGTCCCATTAGTAAGTTGTTCATCCTACCGTACTATGTCAAGATTCATGAACTCGAAGATCTTTTGTGGTCACTCCCTCTAAGGCAGAGCATCCTTCTCCCTCTGCATTTTTGTACTCTTTGTACTAAAACATTATTTATTGGGGTGACAAGTAGCTTCCTCTGATGTTGATCTTCTATGTATCCATCTAATGTCACTAGATACTAATATCCTCTATCTTGAAATTTTTTGAAAAGTTCCTCTTGCACCCATTTGTGAGCTTTTCGTCCTTTATAAGCTTTCATCTTCAACCTTGTAGAAAAGGTTAATATATTCATCACTCTAGGTGATCTTCAAGCTCCTCATGTGCTATCCCATGGGTGCCTTCTTAGCTCCTACAAGGCCTTCTTTAATTTGCACACATGAGTATGACTGTCATGTGTCTCGAATCCCAGTGGTTTCTCTACATACATTTCCTCCTAGACCACACCATTTAAGAATGTTGTCTTGATATATAGCTGGTGTATCTCCCATCTCATACCTGCATGTATGGATCTAGTGGAAGTCTATGTTGCTGCAACCATGTCTCAATCTCACTTAAGACCAAAAGTTTTATTCAATCCCAACAATTCAATGAAGAAGGTGAATTTTAATCATGAGATTGTTACACCTATGTTTCTGAGTTGAGACCTCTTCTAATCAATCAATCCAATCATTCTAGAATCACATTCCATTCCATACATATCTTTCCTAATATTTATGCACCTTACAATGTGGCCACATCTTTATCAAATGTTAAGGCTAACATCAGCCTCCTAGATGTCTTTAGAGTTCCTAAGCAACAACATGATATGATAATGATCTTATGACCGCTTCCCCATCCATAACTTGTTTTGAGACGATCATGCAAGATGTTCCTGAGGTCTTCTCTTTCAATGATGACATATTTCCATATAATTCTAAGTATGATCCTCAAATCTGTATTCATCAAAGAGACGGCATCCTACCTCGGCTTAACGCTCCATGTTTTTCCAACTCATAAAATAATTTCTTAATTGAAGAAAACTTTATAATTTGCAATGCAATGTCTCGGAAAATATTGATAATTCAAAAGGGGAATTCAATTCTTTTGAGAAGATGAGTTGTATCAATGTTTTTCATGTCCTTGGCGATAACGAGTCTTTAAAGTCATATGATGGTGTGATTGATAATTTTCTCAAGTCCCTCATTGTTCCATCAATTCAAAATAAAGATGCTCAATCCTTTCTTTTCATGATTCTACCCTTGATTCTGAATCTTATGTTTTTTGGGAAAGTCCTCATTTGGTTCACAATGATTGCTCTAATAATTTAATTAATGATGCATGTGTTCCTGAGAATAGTTTTGAATTTATCCAATTTATTTATCCAAATGAACATATCTTTCTTGAAATAAAAGTCATGTCGGAGGTTAACTTTAATTCTATTGATGATGAATGTGAGGTTAACTTTCATTCTATTGATGATAAATTTCCT
>LPNX011062438.1:2517-81320 GCA_001517045.1 Pseudotsuga menziesii | reverse complement strand
CCCATGACTTCTTATTATCCCTATGATTTTACCATTGTAGAATACTAGCCTGACACTTTTCAATATATGTCCTCTTCAGGGATGAAAATGAGTACATGTACCTGCTTAATGGTTACATCTATTGTGAGCGAGGAGATATTTTTAATCATCTCCTAATTAATTAGAGAAACAACTAAGAAGTGTGCATTAAGTGTCAACCTGGGGTTCCTTGGAAACTTGTGAGTTACCATGCACTGTATGTGCAAACCACAATATCGTCTTACATTGGTTTATCTACTTGAAGTTGTAGTTCAATAACCTTATTTACAAACATTGGTATGAACATTTTACATAGTCTTGGAAATGAACTAGCCGACTAACAACTATTGAAACTAAATTGCAAGAAAAGTAAATCACGCGACATGACAACAAATGCTAAAGCTAATTCACATTGTACTGAAAAGTAAATACTATAGCTAATTCACACTGCGGAAAAAGTAAATTCTAAAACTATATTCATGCTATGAGGGAAAGTAAATTCTAAAACTACATTCACAGTATGCAGGAAAGTAAATTTTAAGACTAAGTTCACACTGTTCAGAAAAGTAAATTCTAAAACTAAGTTCATACTATGCCAGAAAATAAATTCTAAATTAAACCACACTGTGCAGAAAAGTAAATTCGAAAACTAAATCACACTTGACATAAAGGGAAATTGCAGAAATAAAATCTAAAAAATATCCTTGTCAAATACAAGTTACTGCTTATAATCCAAAGAAGTGAATATGGTCATCGTATTAAGCTCAATTATTGTAAAATAAACATTTAAAGCTCTATCTATGCATTGAAATCAAATTGCAAAAATAAACATCACACATTATAAGAAATGAAAACTAAGTAATCAAGTACAACTACATCAACATAAAATAAATAAAATCATATTGCAAAAGAAACTAAGATCTATATTGAATCAATGAAAATATAGTTTTATTCCATCATTATTTGGACTAATGCTCTAAGAGTCCCTCTTTAGAATGGAGAATGAACTCTTATTTATACATGATTTCTTCATAACAAACGATAAACGAGGATCCAAAATATCATCAACAAATTTGTAAAAATTTGGATCTCAAAACTAATCCCAAGATCTTTGCCAAAATTATCAAATCTAATCTTTATTCATGATTATTTTCATATCCAAGAGGTTGATCATGTTCCTTCATTCATGGAATGGAAAATGGTTGAAGATTAATTCGAATTATTGATTTTTTTGTAGGTTTTGTAGGAGTTTCCATATCTAATAGAGTTTTCGTAGCTGCCTGTATAGTTTCTGCAGCTACATGTAGAGTTTCTGCAATTTCCTGTATAGGTTCTGCAGTTGTTACAAAATTCCCTCAAAAATCTTGTAGGTGCTTCCAAGAGATGATTTAATATTCAAAGCAAATACATAGTACACTAATTACCTCAATGTTAGTCAAAATGAAATGAAATACTAAGACATGTAATGGAAAAGTGACTTCAAGAATAAAAATCCATATATGATCATTGGAAGGGATTAGTGCATGAATATGGATAAGCAAAATGGATTATAGATAAGGCGAAATGATGATAAAAAGATGCTAAATCCAAGGCCCATCAAAGCATACGTGATCAATATTATATTTAATAATATTTATTATTATTATTATTATTATTAGGAATAGGTGCTTTCAAAAGACATGATATTTTGTGAAATGTCACCTTCCAAAGCCTATATAAGCCAGGCCAATTCTTTATTCTAACACATCATTCATTTTATTATTTATCAACATTTATAAATATAAATTGTCATTTGCACAATAAAACATTCAATATTATAAGCTTTGACATTTTTAGCTTAACATTGGTATCAAAGTGATATACATGCATCCATCATGGATTCGTGTGATGAAAGATTTATTGTGATCATGTAGCAATTTAGGAAAGAGAATAATGAAATATTAGAATGAATAGAAAAAACCATTGAAAAAATTCATGATAAAATAATAGAAAGAATAAAAAAACTTGAAGTCATGAATAGTGAAGATGAATCTTCAGAATTTCCTAGTGAGCATAGCAATGAAGACACCGAAGAACAAATTATGACTAAGAGTAATAAGGGCGTCGATGTGGAAGAGTCCAGTTAGAATTAAACTCAAGAAAGGAGGATAATAAGAAAAGTTGGTAGATGCAGGTGTAGGCTACTGAAAGGCCAAATAAGAAGATACAACTCGATTATGTCAAATTTGTAAGGAGATGTGCAGCAAGATGTTGCCATTAGATTAAAGAAAAAACTCTACCTGAAATCACGGTGTTGTCATGATGTTCCAGTTTCCAAAATTTACATAGATGCTATAGGTAGTATACTCGATAAATATCTCTAGGAATAACTCACTTCCAAGGACCCTCACTCGAACACCTTATCATACCATAAAAACCTCGTCCACATTATTATCTGAATGATAAGACTCATATAGGACCTTGGCACCAAAGACTAGCCTAGGTTTTAGAAAATTACAAAAACCAACCAATTCAAACAGTAAATAAAACTTACAATTTTTTTTGCATCAATGTAGTTGCATGGCATCGTGATTACACTCTAGTGCCTCTTTTTATATTTATCTCAATGACCACATATCTCATAGCCCTAGTTAATGCTATATTATATCAACATGAATATCAAGTGGAAGTCTAGAAATGAATTGAACTTTTTACTTCAAGGGAACTCCACAATCGCTAGCTCAAGACAAGTTTTTTAATTCGTGAGTACCAATGGGTGCATTATTCAATTGGCATTTTGTTTAATGTACACAATGTCAATTATGAGTTCGATATCGGTGATTACCAACATAAAATGCTTATAGTCCTTGATAGTGAATGGGAGGATATTCACAATGTAGCCTTTCAGCTAAGGATGCTCACCTTAGTCGAATCATTACCTATCTTCAAAGGAATAGATAATTAACAACAATGCAAATGTTTATTTTTATAGGTCGAAATCATTTGAATTTTGACGATTTGCATGAAGGTATAAATCTGTGGCTTAAAGAACACAAGAATCCAAGGTTAATAAAAGTCACGACCATTGGGAGTGAGGAGTGGCTATGTTTGGACGATTTATTAAAAGACATCTTTTAAATTTACTTAAAATATACCTTAATGTAAATAGGTGAGAACCAGCATCGAAACTAGTGGAATAAAGGTATCATCCATAAGTCAAATAAAGGATGGGATTAATAAAGGTCAAATATGATTATATTAAAAAGTAAGATATTTATGTTAAAATACAATAAAAACAGAGGTAATCTTTTTCTAATATTTGGAAAAAGAAAAACGAAGGTAAATTCAAAAGAATTAAGTCTTTGGAGGAGTTATCATCATTCAAGATCTTCATAATTTTATAGTATAGTCATCGAGATAAGCTTTGAGTACAAAGCTATTATAAAATATGGAGGCAATGATGTGAGTATAAAATGATCAATGTTATAAATAATAATGTTATTAATATTAAGAATAGGTTTTTTCAAAAAATATGATCTTTTGTGAAAGGTCATCTTGTAATGTCTATATAAGCTAGGTAAATTATTTATTGTAACGCATCATTTATTTTTTATATCAAATAAATTTATATATTACTTATTGTGTGAATATACATACAATAATAAAGCTTTTGCTTTTATAGCATAATATATTTTACTTGTTGGGTAGTCATTGTTGAGTTGGCATGTGTCGTTGTTTTTTTTTGTTGGGCTAGATGTTGATGCTCAACATTAACATGATTCTAAAGTATAGGAACATGATGTCATAGCCATGATCAAACGATCGTCACTTCTACATTTTAACTGAGGTGTGTGGCATTGCTCGAGAGGATTCATAATGGCTTGACTGCTCAAGAGCGTCTCGATAGACTACGCCTAACCTTGCAGAACCTTACTTATCACTTGTATCATTTCTTGTTTACTTAACCGTTTTTAACACTTAATCAATTCTATGCATCAAGTAAAAATACACACGACACAAGAATAATGGCGGGGTTGCCAAACTGTCCAACCCCCTATAGCTTTATATTTATATGTAACCATTTTACAAAGATGGAGTTGCCAAAAATTGGCATAGATCTGGGTGTGTGCCCAACCTGAGAAACACATCTTCGTTTCCAAAATACAAAGAACTGAGTTGACCCCTCCATAAGCGTCCAACTCGTAGTCCTATCAACCTACTAACCCCTACATCTTTCATCAACTACCTCACGGACTGAACTCATCATGAGCCCCGATTTGACAAACTGGAATATGTTTTGCAACCCTGTTGTGTTTTTTGAGTCAAGCCCTAGCGACTGCACCTATGACTTGTTGATGTAATTGTAACTTCAAAATGTATTCACTTGTATTTCTTATGTATTGTGACCCAATGTTTATTTAGGGATGTATTTGTAATGTACTTGAGTCATGTCATGCCTCGATGTTCCTATCCGAAGTTTCTATAGTGTAAAACAAGTCATGTAAAGTCAAGGTTGGTAACCCTCTTATTGTCTAAGGGTTAAAGTCCCTGCAGTTTCGGGGCACTAGGGTTATTAGACTCACCTAGTGAAGTCGGCCCTAGTTGGGTTTAGTCAAGTCAGGAATTAGTATAAATAGAGAGCTAGCCTCTCTATTTATCTTACACTCACTCACACTCAGTTGTAGCGCATAGCTGAGGAAGAGGAAGACACCGGGGCAAGGAAGAAAGAAGGTTACTGCTATCGGGGGATCATCTTACTATTTTGGGTTTTACTTTTTGTGTTTATTCTATCTCTGAGGAAGTTGCGGGGTTTTCTCCATTTATGGTTTCCCCAAGGAAAAACACTGTGTTCATTGGCTCTAGTGTTTGATTGTTGTGCTTGTTATTCTCTCAGTTAAAGATCCTAATGTAATTCTAGCTTAATGTTAAAAATCTAACATGACTGAGATCGAATTCCTCCCTAGATCACTCGTTTGGGCATTTTGTCACTTGGTGCTCCATTTGAAGCTGCCTAGTTTCATCCTTAGCATCGTGCCTTTATAGGAGGCGCATAGGTAGGCGTGGCCCTAAAGGTGGGTGCACCCTTTTGCTAAGCACACTCTAGATTTGGGCCAATGTGCTAACTTTCCACTAAATGGTGCACTTCCAACCCACGCGCGTGTGTTCCTTAGTCGTTAGTCTGTCAAGATTTGTCTTAGTTGGACATCGATCGTAGCTTCTGAAGGTGCTCTTCCATCATGCCCGAACACCCTAAGTGCATCCGTTCAACGAGTGCACCAATGGTTCATTGCTTCATGGTGTCGGGCACATCTCCCATGGGCGCTCGATCCAACATAACCAAACTTCAACTGGGCACTTCCACCAAGCATGTGCTTCCTAGCGACCAGTGTGGTGCCAGGCATGCTTCTTCTGGAGTGCTTGGGTAGTTTTTCCTTGTTCATCTGCGCCTCCTCCCAAGGTGTGTCCAATAGTTCACTTGAGTGCTTAGGATCCATCACACTATCCTATGCCAATTGCCAACATGTTGCCGAGGTGCCACACCCATGGGATTGCAAGGCTCCACTTGTTTAAGTGTGGGATTTGTTTATGGGAGTGCACCCATACTCGGTCCAAGTGCCACTCCTCATTTCATCTCTTGGCTAAGGTACCACTTTCCAAGTCTTATTAATCGAACGCCCGTCTTTCTCGAATGGGCACCCAATCCATCTTCTTGGGCAGGTCTACCCACCTCCCTTGGGCGTGAGGTTCATGGCTATAACAACCTCCCGCACTTAAGCTTGTTTCCATCCTGACAACGTCTCTAAGTAATACCTGTACCCAGAAACTACAATGCAAATTTTGTGTGTGACCATCACTACTCCATGCATTTTTTTCAGTCCACCATTGTTGTCACAACGTTTTTTTCAGTCTTCCATTGTTTTCGCAACAAGGTGAGCTTCCTAAGAAACTCTTCCATGTCCAAGGATTCCAACCTCTTACTCTGCAACTCGTACTAGAATCATTTCATCATGGCTATGTTCGTTGTACACCCCATGAGTGGACCAATTGGGTAGCTAGTACAATCGCGATGTCTACCTCATGAGACAAACTTCATTGTTCTGAAACCATCTTTCCTAAGCTCTTTTCAGCGTCCTCAAGCCAGCTATGTTTTTATACAAGTCCTCCAATCTTTTTTTTCCTCTGGTGATTTTTCTCTTTTAAGGTTGCCTTTCCAAGGCGCATAGGGCCTCTATGTCATTTCCAATGGTAGTGATCCCTTGCATTACTTCCTCAAGCAATGCAAAGTGGTGGGTGGTTCCATTGACCACTGCCTTCAAAACCTCCTTCACACAAATACCTTAGTGCAATTTCTATTCTGTGTCATTGTACCCAAGCCCTCCCAACTGAGCCTGAGTTAGTTCAGACTCAACAATTTTTAACACAAGTGTGCTTACAACTGTCTCAAATTTGTCGTTGTTGAGTGCTCCTAACAAAGATGTTTCCTTCATTTTTCATTTTTTGCAGTCTCTTCTTAGCCCTTCTCTTATCACCTATACTTGAACCTATGAATGGATCACTTGTCTTGCTCCTACAATCTTCTTGATGCGGTAAGCCATCTAAGATAGCCAATGTTTCTTGTCTTTCTTGCATTTGAAGAATACCCAATTATGCAATAAATTCCTTGGTCTCTTCTTCGTTTGCTATATTAGACTTCTGCTCACTTTCCAAGTGTGCAAGGACTGCCTCCACTTCGTTTGGAGTACAACCCACTTGTTCCAAATTTTTTTGTGACAACTGTGATTCCAATATGATTATAGCATGAGTGCAAAACACCAAGATATTTGTCACACCACATGATGGGTAATCTTCACTAGTGTTTCCTTCAACACTTATGGCTACCTCCAAAAATTTTCATTCATCCACTTGGCCTAGGACCTCCTCATGTTGCACCTCGTCAAGGATCAACTTGACTGAAACACCATTGTCTTGGTTGGATGATGACATTTCCAACATGCTTCTTATAGTGGCCTCTGCAGTCGTTTTTGGTGCAATAACCAACTTGCCTCCATGTTGTTGCGAAGCATCCCCTGAATTGCACAATGACTCAACCTCCTCAAAAATGGAGTTCACTTGTTCTTCTAACGAGGCTAGCCTTCTTGGCGAAGAATGATTAAATTCTTTAGTTGTTCTTGGCTCGTTCTCCTTAACTGAATTCTAGGTTTTCCCCATGCTGCATTGAAGCAACTCTTTGGACGTGCCTGGTTCTCCAAATACCTAAATTGAAGGTGCTCATGGTCTATATCCCAACTTCCCTTGTTGCTTCATTGGCATACTCCATGCTTCAGTATTACTCAAGAATACCAAAGGACTAGCATGCGAAAATGGCACGACTTGAGACAACCGAATAAAGTCCTATCCAAGGATCAACAGATGATCATCTGGTGGAACAAATTTCAAATCTAAGTTGTCATACCATATTCCAACTCGAATGGGCATTGCACTTATCCTCCAGGTCACTGATTTCACTCCCGAATTCACTACCTTAAACTTTGCTTGACTGAATTCTAGTGCCCTATGGAGGGATGTCGCAGTCTTGTTTCTCACCAAGTTATGAGCAACAGCCGTGTCAACTAACATAGAAAATTTCCTTTCTTGCAAACTATCGTCTTGACTTCCTGTCATTTCACTAAGGAAGGCCTCCATTTCCTTCATTGCTTCAGAAATCGCGCCTAAATTTTGAGGTGCTTCCATCACCATGATAGCTATTAACCACGTTGTTGGCCCTCTTATGGATTCTCTCACTGGACAACTCTTTGCAAAGTGGTTAGCTTCGCAAATATAACAGGCTACTTTCTTCTTTTTCGGCATCTCTGGTTGCGTCCATTTTTCCTTTTTGCGAGCATTTTCCTTTTCCCTCTCCCCAACCGTTGTTTGGTTTGGAGGAACTTGCGACTGATGCATTTATATTTTCTTTGGTGGAGCCAAGTCTTGGAATTCCGTATCCGCTCCATCCTTGTTTTTCCTCCAACAGTCTTTCTTTGTGTTCAGCATGGTTTTTGACATTGTTGGTTCTTTTAGCGAAGTCTCTTCCATGTCTGCTATGGAAATTTCCATTTCTGCTACCCAACAAAGTTTTAGCTTCTCCAGGTGCATTTCAACCATGCCCCACCCTGAGTTATCCATAGAAATGAGCGATCTGCCTTCGTCTTCGACAAGTTAGGGAAATGCTCTTCTTCTTAGCATCGACCTCACCGGTGTGCTCAACCAAGCTGATAAGTGAAAATGTCAAAACGTCTCCCTTTTCTTGTGCTTCAGTCTCTAATTGCCATTGCCTAATTTTCACGGCACCCAACCAATCGAATTGCCACGTCGGTCATGTTAGTTTTTCTAAGTTAATTTACTTAGAATATTTATTTGAAAGAATAACAAGCACACTAATACATCAAAGGTATAGAATATACACAAGACACAGAGTTTTTCATCAAGGAAACCATAAAGGAGAAAACCTTGCAAACTTCCTCAGAATAGTTTCATCACAAAGACAAGCTCACAAGATAGATAAACCCAAGAACAATATGTCTCCAACAGCTTTATGTTCCTCCTCTTCCTCTCTCTCATAAGGCACACATGAGATAGAAAGTGAGTGTGTAACAAATTAGGAGGGATCCTCCCTATTTATGTTCTTTTGTTGAGTTGTTAACTCAACTACTAGGTCATCCAGGTTTCCTTTGGGGAAACCTACCTAAGAATAATTACAATTACATTTTCCTTTATTTAACCTAGGGACTATTTCCCTGACTTACAATGAAGGGTTTACCTCAGTGACCATACACAATGATGCAATCTAGAAAGGAGCAACACACATATCTGATGGGGGTACAAATATATACAATAGTAATATACATCATAATATCTTTTGATGTTACAATTACAATAGCGCTCCCTCTTAACTAGGAAGGTATTCTCTCACCACATTCATTAACACATTTGGTCAACATCAACGAGTCATCATCGTCGTTGCTACCATTTTCCTCATCTTATCCAATCTGTCACATTTATTCGTCATTTGAAGTTTCTACAAAGCCAACCCTTTTTCATGCTGGCTGTAATCCTAGAGCAAGCCATCATGTAGGTATAGATCAGGACCATTCTTTACATTTCAACTGAAATAACCTATGTGTCCTATTATCTTCTCATCGTATCAGATTATCGCGTAGGTACAGTCCATGTCCTTCTTTACATTACCATGACAATAACCTGTGTTTCCTACCTTTATCTTTTTCTATCTAGATTATTTATTGTGTCCTACATAAAATAAAACATAACTGAGCACACAAAGCACAACCTAGATGCAGACCCCTTACGTTCTATTACGATAGGAGTAAGCCAGGATCTTTTCATGTCATCAAGACAACCAACAACTTCTACTATGTGAGAATCACCTAGGAGCACACTCAATGCATTACGTTTATCCATGGTCAACATGCGTTATACCAGTAAAGGAGAACCACCTAGGTGCACCTCAAGTGCTTCGTGACCTTATCATCTCCAACATAGGAACACACACACACACACATATATATGTAAGGATTGATTATGACCAAACAACCTACTACACTAGGGATTTTATGTTCCAGGTCAACCTCAAGGACTTATTACATATGAAAAACCTGCGTCTAGGATATTTTTTGTTTAGACAAACTTTGGGGCATATTACATTCGAGTAACCTGTGTACCACGTTAGGGCTCCATTTACCCTCGAACAACCCATGGGACTTATTACATTTGAATAACCTACGTACCACACCAGGGCTCAATTTACATTCAGATAACCTATCTTAGGACTGATTATGTCTGAGTAACCTGTGTATCATGCTAGTACTTGTATTTACACTCAAACAACCTACATACTGATTATGTCTGAGAAACTTGCTACACCAAGGTCTTTTTTTCTTGGATAACCTCTCGCTATTTCTAGCATAGAAATGTATCAGGACCAATTACGTCCAAGGATAACCTATGAGATTCACTAGGACTAGTTACATCCAAGGAAAACATACATGACTGATTACGTCTGAGAACCTACGATCTTCGCCAGGATTTTACGCTCAGACAACCTATCTCTCCTTCTATGCTAGAACTCATCACTCCCTCTTTCGATAAGTCTCGTTCTGGATCTCACCAAGTCTTTCTCTGAAGTACTCGAACTTCACTATGGCTATTTCTAGCATAGAATCACATTAGGACTGATTATGTCCAAGGATAACCTGTGAGCTTTTCCAGGACTTATTACATCTGAGAAACCTACAAACTTCGCCAGGACGTTTACACTTGAATAACCTGTATCTCCAGTTAAGCTAGAATTTGCCACTCCCTCTTTCGAGGGGCCTCGATATGGATCACATACTGGAGCTTCACTGCTCCTCTCTACATCATACAAAAATGCAAGTCAGGTCAATCAAATCAGATAGTAGCTTTCAAAAACATACTACCTCACAACTAGATGAGCAAGTGGCAACATTTTCTACCTTGGTTGTACTCAGTGCCATGCAGGACTACATCCTGCCAAACCAGTAGATCATACCAGATCTCAAACTGAAGAAGCCACCCAAGGTGCTCTTCCTCTCAGTGGTGATGCCTTCCCAATCTGAATCAACATAACCATGTAGGTTATTCTTCTGATTCATATCATAATTGAGCCCATACTCAATTGTACCCTTCAAGTACCTCACTACATGCTTTTCAACAACCATGTGAACATGTCTTAGATCCCTTAGGAAATGGATCAGGGTGTTCACAATAAAGAATATGTCTAGCCTCGTATTCGTCAGATACATCAATGAGCCAATAATCCGATGATACATCGTGGCATCAATCGAATATGATGAAGCATCGCACAGAAGATTCAAGTTCAATGCCATAGGTGTGGCTATCGCCTTGTAGTCCAGCATTCCAAATTTCTTCAGAATATCCGCTACATACTTTCCTTAACCAATAAAAATCACATCCACATTCTGTCACACCTCCATGCCTAAGAAGTAGTGCATCATCCCTAGGTCTTTCATTTGGAACTTAGAGGCTTTTCCTCCTTGCATATTCAATGAGTTCATCCTCTCTTGTTAGGAATAGGTCATCGACATATAGTAGGAGCATCACTGGTCTTCCGCCTTCAACCTTGAAGTAAAGGTTGGAATCCACTTTACTCGTAGCAAATCCTAGTCCCATTAGTAAGTTGTTCATCCTACCGTACTATGTCAAGATTCGTGAACTCGAAGATCTTCTACAGTCACTCCCTTTGAGGCAGAGCATCATTATCCCTCTGCATTTTTGTACTCTCTGTACTAAAACATTATTTACTGGGGTGACAAGTAGCTTCCTCTGATGTTGATCTTCTATGTTTCCATCTAATGTCACTAGATACTGATATCCTCTATCTTGAAATTTGTTGAAATGTTCCTCTTGCACCCATCTATGAGCTTTTCGTCCTCTATAAGCTTTCATCTTCAACCTTGTAGAAAAGGTTAATATATTCATCACTCTAGGTGATCTTCAAGATCCTCATGTGCTATCCCATGGGAGCCTTCTTAGCTCCTACAAGGCCTTCTTTAATTTGCACACATGAGTATGACTGTCATGTGTCTCGAATCCCAGTGGTTGCTCTACATACACTTTCTCGTAGACTACACCATTTAAGAATGTTGTCTTGATATCTAGCTGGTGTATCTCCCATCTCATACTTGCATGTATGGATCTAGTGGAAGTGTACCTTGCAACTGGTGCAAATATCTCCTCATAGTCTATGCCTTCTTTCTGTGAGAAGCCCTGTGCTACGAATCTTTCCTTTTATCCCTCGATGCTGCCATATGTTGCATGCTAGATACTGTAGATCCATATGGAAGATACTACAGACTTCCCTTCAGGTGTATGAACCAAATCCTAGACATCATTCCCCATGATCAACTAGTACTCTTTGATCATAGTCTTCTTTCATTTCTCCTTGTCTACTTCTTCATAGCTAGAAGGATATGCATGAATGATGGACTCATTCAACAATGCCACATAGTTGGAGTGTGTCTTTCTTACTTTCTTTGGAAGTTTCATCATACTTTTCTTTTTCTTGGATGATCTCTTGTGCCCAAGACAATATTCATTTCTCGAGGTGGATCTATCGTTCTCTTTATATTCTTTTGAAGCTCTTTTATTTCGCCACGGTGTCTCTGGCCCGGGGAGCTTCAGGTTCCTCTTATGAACTGTCGTTACTTGTTCTTTGGAATGATCTACAATTCAAGTTCATTTGCATGATTAGAAACATTTCATTATTTCCAAAACATATTAATCTGATGCATCAAGTTATATGTCACACAATCATGCTACTATCTTAGCCAATGCTACAACATTCATCCACATCCCGTATACATACGTTAACTTCTAGATTCCTTCTACCCTAGTGTTATTAAGAGTGTGTACTATTACCAATATGTCAACAAAGAGGTTTCAATCTATATAAGTAGCAATGGAATGGTGTACAACATCATTGACTTCTTACCCATCATGTGCAATTTAGTAGTATAAATGCAAACACTCAAACATGCATAACACATCAACTGAATATAAACAAGTGCACAACCAAACAATATCATGAAATGGCAATTGAATACTTATCTTTGTTTGTTTGGTGGGTAGACTCCTTCTTGATCCTTATGTCCTTGCAAGAATAACTATAGTCTTTTACTCCATCATCTTCTTCATTCACAACTGCATCATTTCTTATCCAAATGCTGAGATGGATAAGAGGTTTTTCATGAGTTGAATCCTTCTAGATTAAAGTACATATTCCTCATCGCTTGAGTAATATTATCTTTCTTCTTTGAATCGTGAGTGCTTGATCTTTAGTTACTCCCATCCTCTCTTCTCTTGTTATGAGTCGATATTCTTCTTGTGTGCACTCTTCCCAGAGTCTGTTGAAGGTAATCAACTTCCTTCTGGCACATATTCCTTGAATCAATGAATCCCATGATATTGGGAGGCCATTCAAGGTGGTCATAACAATATATTCTTCTTCTTCGACCGCTTCAAGTTGTTCCTTGAATTAAGCAACCCTTGTGAAGTAGGATCGCATGGTCTCTGAGTTCTGTATCTTCACATTCTTCAACTTGTTCCTTAATGTCATTTTCCGATTGATATTATTTCCTTCAAAAAACTTCATCAAATCATCAAACACTTTCTTTGGTGTCTTCAAGGATGACAGATGAGCGATAAGATGATAGTTAATAGAATCTGCAATGATTCTCTTGGCTGTAGCCTTATCCTCATCTCCCTCAAGCTCTAGAACTTCCCTACTGATATACTGATCCAAGTAATTTTCTTCAAGCATCAGGCAGGTCCTATACTTCCATGCTCAAAAGTTGTCAACTTCACCAAGATTATCATCAAGCTAGGTGTGATTATTCATTTTGAAATGAGAACCTCAAATGGAAATAACATAGATTTATATCTTTCCGATTTGAGGTGTCTAACCTAGTTTCGAAGTTGGATGATCTAGGGTTTGTTAGAGAAACCCTAATTTCCCAAACTTGAAATTTCAAACCCCTGATTGGATAGAAGGATGCACCTCTTAAGGGAAAATTTTCCAATGTACTCCTTTTCTGAAAACAGTGGTGGGAAGCTCTCGGAATAGGAAGACATAGTTTTTCCAATTTCTTCTGCAATTTGTTTTTATACTGATGCTATTGTATCTCTGAAGTATCTTCTCCTAAAAGTTTGAAAATTCACCCTGAGGTGGCCTTATCTGTATTCTTTCCAACACCATAGGTTAGAGTAGAATTGGATTCTCCAAGTGGGACATATGTCAAGTTTCCCAAGGTGATTCTTTTGAGGATTGTTCAAAATAACGAACATGTATGGAATGCCATGTGTCATTTTTTTCACTTTCGAGGTCTAAAAATCAGACCAAAGAAACTACAGGCCATGAACTACCTGCAACATCTTTTGAAATTTCATTTGGAACTTCCTATCCTGAGATATAGAGATTCTCCGTAGGTAACATGTTTATGACTGTATTTTGGAAGAGGTTGGAACCCTAATTTGGGGGAATCATATATCCTAAAGTTTAGCGAATATGTGACTGAAAATTGCACAGTAGGTACATCAAGATTTCACATTTGGCCTATAAAATTTTCAGCTCTTGATCGTTCTCCATTCTCTAGTTTTAGCGAAAGTTCCAAAATGAATAGATTTAGTCTTCTAGGGTTTTTAAGCATGAAACCATGGTTTCCAGTAGCTTCCATTGTAGTTGTATTTCAGCTGCGCAGTGCCTTCTTTCATAGTGGATCTAATACCATGTTAGTTTTTCTAAGTTAATTTACTTAGGATCTTTATCTGAAAGAATAACAAGCACAACAATACATCAAAGATACATAAGATACACAAGGCAGATTTTTTCATCGAGGAAACCATAAAGGAGAAAACCCTGCAAACTTACTCATAATAGTTTCATCACAAAGAAAAGATGACAAGATAGAATAACCCAAGAACAATATGTTTACAGCAGCTCTATGTTCCTCATCTTCCTTTCTCTCATAAGGGGCACATGAGAGAGCAAGTGAGTGTGTAACAAATGAGGAGGGTGCCTCCTTATTTATATTCTTTCATTGAGTTGTTAACTCAACTACTAGGTCGGCCAGGTTACCTTTGGGGCTGACCTACCTAAGAATACTCACAAATACATTTCCATTTATTTAACCTAGGGACTATTGCCTTGATTTACAATAGAGGATTTACCTAAGTGACCATACACAATGATGAAATCCCAAAAGGAGTAACACACATCTCTGATGGGGGTACAACAATATACAATAGTAATATAAATCAAAATATCTTCCAAAGTTACAATCACAACAATAGACCAAATATTCAATCCTCCAGCTGAACTGTGGTTCTAGATTTATGATAGTAACGAAGGTATCCCAACAAAACTCCCTCCTGATATCTTGCACCGAGCTCCCTTCTCACTTCGGCATCCAAGGTTCCAAGTGACCAAATTTTTAGCACATGATCCATTGTCTACCCAAACTATTGGTGTGATGTGACTCCGGAAGTGTCATGTCTATGGCGCAAGTGACTGCAACACGTCCTTTTTGGGACTTCTTGTCAACCTTCAACAATCACTGAACTGAACCTTAGCATGCTTTGTCAAGCTCACTAGTCTTAGTGTTTTGACACCGCCTACTTTCCAAGTCCGATGAAGAGCCACGTTACTGCTAAAAATGTACTCTTATATCACCTGCTTTCCAAGAAATGGTGAAGAGCAATTTTACTCGTGAAAACTTGCTTTGATACCTATTGTAAAGGAAAGTTTCCTATGGCTAGGGTTTAAGAGGCCATCAACGTACTAGGGTTGAAAGGTGAATGTATAATGTTCAGCAAGCATATATAAGCAAGTTTTAGAGATTAGAATGGTTCATACCTTAGCCAAACGAAGGTTTATCCAAGAAACCCTTCAATCCTCTTCTTGCTCCTCTTGCTCCAAGAGACCTGTAAAACGAATTATACCTTTCTCAAACCATTATGACCACATATAAAGAAATGATAATCAAATAAATATAAAATAATAATCTAACTAACATCATCATATGATCATAAACAGAAATTCAATCATACATTGAACAATTATTTGGGAAGAAGAAGGACATCACATCTTTATTAATCTTGAAAACAAGTACAATTATAACTTCTCTTCAAGTTGGGCACTTCACGAAACCTTGATCTGGTTCTGCTTCTTCTCTTCTCCAAGGAACTCAGCCTCCAATATCTGCAACACAAGGAGATAGCTTCTAAGGAAAAGGTGTGGGAAAAGAGAGCTCCAATTCCTCCAGCATAACAATGCAAAGATTCAAGTCTCCTCTCATGGACCTCCCTACCTCTATTTATATGCTTCTGAAGAGATAGGGTCGAAGACAAAGTAGTTACAACTGAAGGAGTCAGTTGTATAACTACCCAAACTACCCGAATTTCGAAAAACGTATTTTTTGACATTTTCATAAGGAATACGTAGGTTGCAGAGACAACATTCGCGTATGCAGGACATATATGCGGGTTGCAATGCAAATAGTCATGTATCTAGGGAATACATGATTATTATATATAGAAACTCACGTACAATACGCGGGTTTCCTTGAAGCAACTTTCATATACATCAAAAAAATCTCATTTGTAGGGTACTTCTAGGCATTTTCAGACTTTGGTGTCTTCTGGAAAGTTTTAGCTAACTGAAATATATTTCCAATAGTGCAAAGATGAGGTCAAACAGAATTACAAAACGAAAAATATGAGTCCTCCAAGTTAGGTGTTTTTTCAGTGACTTTCATGAAGTGTCGACATGTGACAGAATCATGGGAAAGTGGTCACAGGCAGAGATGTGTCATTTTGAGCTATAACAATACCACCTGCAAAAACTATGATCAAACACTCGTCACTTCTATGTTTTAACCAAGGTGTGAGACACTGTTCAAGAGGCTTCTTGATGACGTGATCGCTCAAGAGTGTCTTGAATGATCCGTCAGACCTCAACTTGTGTGCATTGAAAGTTTGTTGTAAAAGAATGCGTTCAACAGGTTAATTAATGGAACAGCATTAACAGAAATTATATGCTTTAGAACAGGAATGAAAAACCAACACTAATAAGCAGATATAAAGAAGGAAACACAGAAATAGAGAGTTACAAACAGAAGTTGATAACGGATTTCACCCCCTCCACTGGGTTACGTCTCCGGGTCCCTCTCCAATGGGTACCGATCCAATTAATCTCTTTGAAATGGTACAAAAATGGTTCTGGAAACAACTTCAGCAACTGTAAACAGAATGCTGTACAAAGTCATGAAGACCTCTCTTCTGGAAATTACAATTAGCATTCAACGACAAAGAAAGCTAAACTATAACAGAGAATGTCGACTTCTATAGTAACAGCATTTGGATGCATCGCAACAAAAATCTCTCTAAGCTTCTCATAACAGAGAAACGATGCTCTGCGCTCTCAAACAATCTGCCTCTCTCCACTCTGTCTCCCCCCTCGGTCTGTCCCCTCCTCCTCTATTTAAGAGTTCCACTAAGGATAAGTAACAGATTCTTCTTTATTGTCGTTACAACCATACACTAAAACTAAATCATGCCATCCTGCCAAGTCACAGCCCAAGCATTATGTTACCACGACGTTCTAGATCCCCGAAATGTTGCAACCAACTCCACGCACATGTGCCGACTCACAACACATTGCAATGACTTGCAACTGGGCTATGCCACGTAACGTAACCGTTTGATGTCACCATCAACTTTGCAGCATAAAATGTCGCGGCATATAAGGACTTCGCCATATACCCGATCCGCTGTTGCAGCCTATAAATGTTGCAGTATATAAGGACTTCGCCATATACCTGATCCTCTGTCGCAGCCTATAAATGTCGCGGTATATAAGGACATCGCCGAACCATTCGATATTCAACTGGATGGTGCGCGAACTGCGCGGCCCATGCTACAACTGCGCTGCTCATGCGCATAGTTGCGCGCCACGCGATAAGCTGCGCACCATGTGATAAGCTGCGCACCCTTGCGATAAGCTGTGCACCATGCGATAGCTGCGCAGCGCGTTGCCACAAATGTGAAGGGATTTTAGCGTATGAGTTAAAACCATAGATTAATAATTATTGTACCATATTGGATCAGTGTAAACTAAAGACGAATAATCCACGGGATCATTGAAATACTACGCTTAACCCTACGGAATATTACTCATCACTTCCATCATTTCTTGTTTACTTAACCATTTTTAACACTTAGTCAATTTCATGCATCAAGTAAAAATACGTACGAGACAAGAATAATGGTGGGGTTTCCAAACTGAGAAACCAACTGTAACTTTATATTTATATGTAATCGTTTTACAAATATGGAGTTGCCACAAATCAATAGAGCTCTGGGTGCACGCCCAACGAATGAAACACGCATCTGTTTACAAAAATACAAAGAACTGAGTTGACCCCTCCATGGGCATCCAACTCGTAGGCTTGCCAACCAACTAACCCGAGTAGCTGTCATCGACTACCTCACAGAACGAACTCGTCTATACCGTCATTTTTTTCGATCAACACTTCTTTCGCAACCTTGCTATGTTTTTTGAGTCAATCCCTAGAAACTGTACCTTTTACTGAGATTAGATTTTTCCCTAGCTTGCTCAGTTGGGAGTTTTGTCACTTGCTGCTCTGTTTGAAGCTGCCTTCAATTCATCCTTAGCGTTATGCCTTTATAGGCATCAGATGGGTAGGTGCATCCCCAAAGGTGAGCACACCCCTTTTCTTAGCACAAATGCTAGCTCCAGGCCGACGTGCTAACTTTCCACTAGATGGTCCACTTCCAACCCACGTGCACGCTTGCTTTAGTCATTGGTTCATCCAGTTGCACATTAGTTGGGCATCAAACATAGCTTCCACAGGTGATCGTCCATAATGTCCAAACTCCCTAAGTGCATATGTTCAATGAGCGCGCCAATGGTTCGTCGCTTCGTGGTGTCAGGCGCATCTCCCGTGTGCACACGGTCCAACATACCCAAACTTCAATAGGGCACTTCCACCAAGCGTGCGCTTCCTAGTGACCAATGTGGTTTTAGGTGTGCTTCTTGTGGAGTGCTTGGTTCATTTATCATTGTTCATTCGTGCTTCCTCCCAAGGTGTGTCCAATGGTTCACTTGAGCGCTAGGCCTTCGTCGCTTTGTCCTACGCCAAATGCCAACATGTTGTCGAGGTGCCACACCCATGGGTTTTCCAAGATCCACTTGTTTGAGTTTGGGCTTCATTTGTGAGAGTGCGCCCATACTTGGTCCATGCGCTCCTCTTTGTTCTGTCTCTTGGCCAAGGTACCACTTACCAAGTCTTGTTAATTGAATGTTTGTCTTTCCCAAACGGACGCCCAATCCAACTTCTTGGGTAGGAGTGCTCAACTCCCTTGGGTGTGAGGTTCATGGTTGTAACACATGACTCCATAGGTGAACCTATTGAACTTTGTCACATTATCATTCCATCTTCACCATTGTGTCCAAGGAAAAATGCATGTCATTTCGATGTTTTCACCTCTTTATGGTCCTTGCAACAAGTTTTCCAAGTTGTGTCTTATGCATCGTCATGTAATGGTCAAGTCGTGTTTTAGAGATTTGTCATTTATTTCTCTATACATCATCATGTCGAGGAGTCAGTGGCACATTGTTCAATTCATCACACTCATTACGTCCATATCTCGTTTGGCTAAATCCTTCACTATTTGATCATTTCAACACCTAATCGAAGTTTCTGCAAGTAAAGGCATATTGTGTCATGTAATTTAAAATTTGTCAATTTCACATCCGTTAATAAAATTGTTGTTTATTCCTTTCATAATTTTTCTTGCTCTTCCTGTGTTCAAAAAGTTTAAATTGTCACTTTGGGCACCTCCTTTAAAAAATCACTCTTAAAGTAATTTTTTTCAAAAATAAAAGAAATTCCCCTAGCATTTAAAAATCCGTATATACTTTCCTTATTCTCCATTATTGCTAATGTTATCTCTTCTCTTCCCTTTTCCCAATATTTCCTTTGTAAGAAGCCTTGTAGATTTTTATTGTGCCACTAGCCCATTCATTTTAATAAAAACATGTTAACCCTTTCCCCTTGTCATCCCAATATATTTGTTGATTACCTTCCAAATGGATAAATTAACTCTTCCTTCCTTTTAATAGTTAAGAAGTATATCCTCCCCCTTTTCTTTATCTTCAAATTACCTTTCACATTAGTCTTTTCATATGCATTTGATATAACCTTTTCCATTTGTTATCAAGAAGAAATTAGTTTTTTTTTTAAATTGTGAAAGGTCAACATTAATCGGCCAATTCCAAACTCTAAGGAAATCAGCATGGGAGTGATGAGAAAGTGAAAACGCTAATAGCCTCTAGGGGATATGATATGCCATGACAAACAACCATACAGGTACCTTGAGAGATCAGACAAGCATCCAATCATACGACTCGAACAAATTTCGTAAGGGATGCAAATCAATGGCCACCATGCTAAAATGCACACAACATGAACGAGGCTATGTGGAAAAGGCATAGAATCACCAATGCCCATCATGCCATGAATAGTCGATAGATAGGCTTGAGTGTGCACACATGGAAAATGATGCTAGTAGATCGTTGGATAGAAGAATGGGAGCAACCGACAAGAAACATATCTCAACTACTCAAACGCAAACAAAGGGAATCAGAAGGGAGAATATTGGAATAATCGATGAGCCAATTACCAGAGGATGGCAATAATAACACATAAAAAAATAGGCCAAATATAGGGGCTACGATTGACAAAACGAGTAATGCAGAGGTTTGGCAATGAAACACACGATAACAGGGCAAGTAGCGAATCATGGCTAAAAACGATCTCATAGTAAAAATTTTAATGTAGGTCATGCAGAATAACAAAAGAAACCCTAAACAAAATCTATGATAGGTAATGGCCTGACTAACCAACAAATACCAAGGGGAATCACACTGAGGCTAGATACAAGCAGGCAATATACAGTCATTCATGTAGGTGCTAGACAGAGAAAAGGAATCAATAATTCCATTAATCAGATTTCGACAGAGTAGAATGAGCCATGATTATACTTTTTTTGCAAATAAATGATCTTTTAAGAGCTTAGATCATATTTTCACCTGCCCAAATTGTCATGGTTTCATTCAACATGGATATGCAATTAATGTGCATTACCATCATGCTATTTGATTCCTTTAAGCAGCAACAAGAAGTCAAGACGGATGATTGAGATCGCCTAGGAAATTGACACAATGGGCACATTCCCCATCTACACACTAGACGGATGATTGAGATCACTTCACATATGAAAATGATGCATAGAGTTTACTGTGTAAAACAAAAAAATGCACCCAAACAATACACAAGAGTGTTTGTGTGCTAAGGAAACTACACACAATGAATTGATATTCTGGAAAGCAACGTGGCAATCTCAATAGTTCAAGGCATAAAAAAATATGACACCTATGCATGAGATAAAGATGGCAGAGATCCCCAAGCCATGAGATTGAGAGCGCATTAAAACAATATTTTCTTTCTACCACAAAGAAATAAGAATCAAATACCATGTGGTTCAATTTACTCACACAATACTTATACGAACAAGAGTTATATGAATTTCAAAAGCAACATTATGAGCAAGTGAAGGACTAATTTCAGTAGCACCAATATGAGCAAGCGAAGGACTAATTTCAGTAGAAACATTATGAGTATGGTCGAGGTAGTTTACATTTGTTTGAAAAGGACTAATTTGTTTCTCTATTGTGGAATCTCCAATCATGATTCGGACAAAACTATCCACCAATTGTTTTGCACAAACTAAATAACTAGCTAACACAATACTAACATCTGAGACCTTATAGTGTCGTATCTTGCACACTAAATTCACAACAAGATTATCTTTTACAAAAAAATTTGAATACGTTTCAATTTGCATCCAAGGATGAGCATAGGTTATTTTGTCTAACCCTCGTTCGAAAACACATGAGAAGACTAAACTACAAAAGACGCGGAAACTTTTCAGCTTCCTAGGTAGCCAAAACACTCACCTACCTAGCATGTAGCCTTTAAAACTGAAATGAAGCTTCCACAAACAAGATCTGGCACCAAAGGTAAGAAGTGGTTACTACTAGGTTCCATTGTTATTCATTTCCTTTCATACTTAGTTATCCATGAGCCTAACAACCAGTAGTTGCAGGTAAGTCTGTTTTTAGGTGTATCTTTATTTTTTTGGTTTCACTAATTATACATAAATATGATTTTTAATCTTTAGTCATTAGCATTTTTTATGCTCTGTATTTCAAATAGAAATAGTTGTTGAAACAGTTTTGAACAACCTTTCATTTCATGCAGACTTTTAATATTATCGAATTAATTTTTAGTCCAATACCCAAAGTTTCAACTATATTAAATTATAAGTATTATGTTAATCAAACTAATGTTTTACCTTCCTTTTAAAAATACTAAATTGAATGTAATCACATATTTTCTTTTGTGCATTTGAAGAAACTATTTAAATTTACTTAAGGCATCAATAATTCCAAATTATTTATCATTTTATGAACTAACAACTAAAACCTAATTTTCATGAAATTTGGGGTTGTAAGAAGTGAATTATTGTGATATTCCCAGTATAGTTTCATACTTTAATTTACAAGAATCCCAAGGCCACGATCGAGGAAGAAGGTGAAATTTAAGTTTTGCATTAATTTCCTGAGTGAATGAAACTTCAACATATTGTTTTCTTCGACATAGAGAATGACACTCATATCCTTCACATGGCTCAATATATTTGTGCATCAAGATAGATTTTACGCTTAGGAAAGTATAGGTGTCATATGTCCAACTCTTATGTGTTTCCTTTTGAATTTCCTTTATTCATTTATCAAAGGTAGAAACCTTTCTCCAGCAATATTACCACACTCCAATCTCCACACATATTAGAAATCTACCCTATTAAGACAATATTATACTCATGTACGTGCATTTATCATATTTATAACCATTACTACTTTTTTTTTGCATTTTGTTAGTTTTATTTATGACATTTAAATAGCTAACATGCTCGAATTGAATGTTATCTACTACATGACATGTCCGAGAAAGGATCCTTCCTTGCATCGTTGGTGCTTGGGTAAGTGTGGGTATTGTTTTCTTGTAGTCATCCACTTACATTGAAATTCAACATTTACTTTGTAGTATGGATGCTATTCCATTTCCATGGTAGTTAGTTTTACAGATCCTTGTGTTATTTCAATACTTACAAATCATAGTGTGGGTCTTTCTTTATTTTCATAGTAGTTATGATTGTATGTCTCCCCTTGCATCATCCTCTGTTTGATGTTTCTTCCTCCTTTTTCTTTGTCTATGATACCTTCTGTTGAGATTTTTGTTGTCATTGATGTCAAAGAGATTGTTGAAATTTGTGATGGAATTGAAGTCTTAAATCCAGTTTGAAGAAGTATATATAAAATATGTGTGTAGATCTATGGAAGTCCCACTAAACATCAAAGAGATTGTTGAAATTGGTGTTGGTATTAATGTATTATTGTCAGTTTGAAGAAGTATACAAAATAAGGTTGTAAGTGTGCAAGTCCCAAGAATTCATGACACTCTAGTGTGCAAGTCCTACCAAGTCATGGAATTCTAGTGCACAAATCCCACTAGGTCATGGAACTTCCAAAAGTGCACATCGACAAAAGAACAAGAGGGGTGGTAAGTCTGACCGGAAATAAAGCAAGAAGGGGGCATCACTGACTTAAAGGAACCTCAACTTGTGTATACATCACTTGAGTAAGATCAATATAAAAAAGTGAGAAATTGAAGTGTTTTGATAAGCTTGTATGCAGAAATGGACTAATATTCGGAGTTTGCAAGCTTCATGGATTAGGTGAAAGAATGAGGGGAATCAATGGTAGTATGACTTAAGAAAGTGTGAAGAAAACATGACGTGCTGAAATACATGGAGTAGTCGCATAATCACACACGAATACAAGGAGTAGTCACAGAAAAGGAGCAGTGGTACAAATATATAAGAAGCATTTGTGAGGGAATCCCAAGGAGCATATGTGCTAAAGGATACCAAGAATGATTGCACAAACAAATTTGGAAGTGTGAAGTGTATTCAATTCAACATTTTGCGTAGAAAAAAGAAGGCAAAGAAAGAAGTGCAGAGTTGACTAAAATCAAGGTGTACAACAACAAATATTTATCTGGGTGGTAGGACGAAGTAAGGACAGAAGATTGGTATCTTCCACAGGTTGGTGCATGGAAAATTAGGTGGGTGCCTAACTGTGCAAGTTGGTGCTTACTGGTATTAGTTGGTGCTCATAAGAGAATTGGTTTCCTCATAGGTTGGTGCATGTAAAACAACAAGTTGGTGCTTGCAAGGGATTGGTGTTGTTGTATGATTGGTGTCAACAAAACAATGAGTTGGTGCTCACAATTATTTTGGAAATTGGTGTATCCCAACATTATTTGTAATAGAAGATTATTTATATATAATATTTCTATATATATTCTTTTTGCAAGGTTCTATTGTTATAGAGAAAATCTACATATGGCTTGGGGCAGACCACAATAGACAAGATGATACCAAAAATGAACTCTAATCCCAAATATGCCATATGAATATAAACGCTAACAATAAAAAAAAACATTCATACCTCAACTGGAAGTTTGAAGAAGTTAGTCATTGAGATTTCGAGTGTCTATTTATTAAATATTATGGAAGAGGATAAGATGGTTTAACATCTCCATACCTTCAACAAGTTATTTGAAAATAAGCTTGAATCCATTGCAAGCGAAGTGAGTGGGAAGAGAGGTGCATGAACTTATTGAGTGGTCTCCCATATTTATGGGAGAATATTTAGAATTATGTTAAATTTTTTCTTTGTAAAGAATAAAAGAAAAAATTGTTGTTTTAAGTGATGATATGGTAGACATTATGCTAGATTACATTTTTTCGCATTCATGTGTTAAAGTATTGTAACTTCGAAAGATATTCCAGATGTATTAATTGTATTCCTCCTTCAAAATATGAGTTTAGTCATGTAAGAGTCATTGAGAGAATCAATGTAAACCTCTGGGTGCAAGTCGGGTCAATAGTACCCAAATGTCATTATAATAAACATTATTTTTTGGGTGTCTTACTAGACAAGTCTACCCTGCTGGGTTCTAGGTCAAGACAAGAGACAAATATAAATAGGGAGGCACTCCCCTTCATTTGTACACACTCGCTCAATAAATTTTGCAAGAGAGAAAATAATAAGTGCACCAGGAAGAAGAGAGAAGCAATCATCTTGGGTTTTACACTTCTCTGGTTGAGTTTTAGACTGAGAAAGTTTTGTAGGGTTTTATCCCTTGTGGTTTCCCCAAGGAAAATATTTGTGTTCTTTGTGTTCTGTGATTGTTGTTATTTCAGTGATCCTACTATTGTAAATTGTTTTAGAATATCATTTAAGAAATTAAGAAAACTTAACATGGTATCAAAGCCACCATGAAAGGAGACACCGCACAACTAGGGTTTGTCATTCTGAACAAATCTATCAATAGATCAACAAAAAAATAGGGATCACTCAACTCACCCCAGAAGGGCGCATCTTTCTGTGAAAACATAACTAAATTCCAAGAAGTTTTAGTTTTGGACCAAACTTTGCTGTCAAGAAGAACTAGGGCTTTAGTTTTCATGAGACTCCATCATCAATCTCAGAAAAGGAAAGATACTGTCTAGCTCACCTTGGCAAGGAACATATTTTCCATCACTCATCCCCACCAGTGATCTCAACTAGCAAATTAGGGTTTCTTCATCAAACCCTAGGTCATCCCGAAGAAAGTCATCCAGAAGTTGTATCCATCAAGTAAGTATTACTTCCTCTAATTATATTTGAAGTTCTCATTCTATTAAAAAATAACAAAGAGTACCAAGTTAGATGAGAAGCTTGAGGGTACTGAAAACTTCAAAGCATGGAAGTATCAGATCATGCTCATCCTAGAAGAAAACGAACTAGAAGGATTTATAAAGGAGGAAGTTGCAGAACCAGAAGAAGATGAAGAAAAAGACAAATACAAGAAGGATCTGATGAAGGATAAGAGGATCATAGCTGACTCCATCAAAGATAACTTGAATCCTCAAGTATCCTCAAGGAGGACACCAAAGGAAATTTTTGATGATCTATCGAGCTTATTTGAAGGAAGAAATATTAATATAAAGATGACCTTGAGGAATCACCTCAAAGTGTAAAGGCTCAAAAGTCAGAAACCATGCAATCATACTTCACAAGAGTAGCTCAAATCAAGGAACAATTGGAAGTTATTGTTGATATGGTTGAAGAAACATAAATTGTAATAACCACCTTGAATGGTCTTCCAAGATATTGGGAATAATTTATTCAAGGAATCTGTTTAAGGAGAAGACTGACCAAGTTCTGATAGTTATGGGAAGAATGTTTTAAAGAAGAGGAAAGAATAACATCCAGAGAAGAGAAGCTAAATGAAAATGAGGATCAAGCTTTGGAAGTCCACACCAAAGGAAATAACAAGATAAAGAGTTATGACCAACATCCTTGAAAATTTCAAGGGTTTAAGAAGTCCAAGAAAGACTTCTCAAATGATGAATGATTCACTTGTCATAAGATGGGACATATTTCTATAAATTGTCCCATGAAGGCATAATGATTCAAGAAGAAGAACAAAATATTTCAGGCTCATGCTAGTGAATACAGTGATCAAGAAGATGAGGAAAGAGCTAAGTAAAATGAAGATTCATTTGAAGAATATGTCTTGATCTCTGCACTCACAGGTTTGGTATCACCAGGGAATGAAACCTGGTTAGTAGATAGTGGTGCCTCCAAGCACATGACAGGTTACAAGGACTCACTCTCATCTATTGTACAAAAGGGCTCCCCACACAAAGGAATACTTGGGGATGATTACCAATATCCCATTAAAGGAATGGGAGAATCCTCCTATAAGTTGGAATCTAGAAAGTCCATGAAGATGAAGGATGTCCTGTATGTACCAGGATTAAAGGAGAACCTTCTTTCTATCTTACCCTTGGATAGGAAAGGGTTTAGAGTTGATTTTTTGGATGGAAAATTCCTCATGTGGACAAAAGGAAAAAATATATATGATGCAGTAGTGATTGGAGTTGAAGAAGGAGGACTCTCCAGATTAAAGGGACATGCAGATTCAACATTGATGACTAGTACCATAAGCCCATGTGAGCTATGGCACATAAGGCTTGCTCATATACATTACAAAGCATTAACAATTGTGAGCAAGGTTGTGACAGGGTTACCAGAGATTCAGATAGATCATGAAGGAGTGTGCAAATGATGTGCACAAGGAAAGAATACAAAGAACCCTTATCCAAACAGTGACACCAAATCAAAAGGGATCTTAGACATTATTGATTCATATATATGTGGGCCAATGAAAACTACTTCATTAAGCGGGTATATTTACTATGCTCCTTTATTTATGACTACTCCCGCAAAACTTGGATATATTTCTCGAAGAAGAAGGATGAAGTGTTTGAAAGGTTCAAAGAGTTTAGGACACTTGTAGAAAACCCATTTGAAAATAGGATCAAGATTTTAAGATCAGATAATGGAGGATAATTCACATCAAGTGAATTAAATGAGTACTGCAAAGAAGACATGATTAAGAGGGAGCTCACCATTCCCTATAATCCACAACAAAATGGTGTGGAAAAAAGAAAGAATAGATTTATCAGCTATGATCCATGATCAATATCTACTTATGTGCCTATAAAAAGAAACAACTAGAACAACAGTATATGTAAATAAGAGATCTCCCACATTACCCTTAGGAACAAGACTCCAGAAGAGATGTTTACTGGAGAAAATATTGATGTTAGTCACCTAAAGATATTTGGTTGTTCGGTATACATGCACATTCCAAAGGAGAAAAGATCAAATCTAGATCATGAGGAATCAAAAGCTGATCAAATCTATATCCCAGGATATCATCAAATTTAACTAAGCAGAGATGTTACCTTTTACGAAGATACAACTTTCATAAAATCAAAAAAAGGCAAGGAAGATGAAGAGGAGCATGAAACTCCCAGAGTTGTAGAAGGTCCTAAACCAGTCAGAAATGAAGAAGAAGAACAAATTCCTGAGGATCATGACGCAACAGAACCTCAGAGACCTGACGAATTTCCCAGTGAAATGATATCACGTAAAAGAAGGCATGCATGGGCTCATCAAATAATTGAAGAAGCAAAAAGACATGGTGTCCCAAAAGGAATCATCAGAGAAATAAAGAATCCAAATCCATACCCTAGTTATGTGGCTTTGATGTGTGATCTCGTTGATAAAGAACCAACATGTTTTGAAGAAGCAATAAGGAAGAAGGAATGAGTTGATATTATGGTCGAGGAACACCAATCCATTATAAAGAAGGATGTATGGGAAATAGTACCAAGACCAAAGGACAAGTTAGTGGTATCCTAAAAATGGATATACAAGGCAAAACATTCAACATATGGTAGGATAAATAAGTACAAGGAAATATTCGTAGCTCACAGATTCTCCGAGAGGGAAGGAATCGACTATGAGGAGACCTTTGCACCGGTGGCTAGGTACACCTCAATTAGAACCATTCTTGCCTTGGCATCGAACATGAAGTGGAAGTTACATGAGATGGATGTAAAGACATCCTTCCTAAATAGCTTGATATAATAAGAAGTATATATCGAACAACCGCAAGGTTTTGAGGCAGATAATAAGGAAACTCATGTATGTAAACTCAAGAAGGCATTGTATGTGTTAAAGCAAGCACCTAGAGTATGTTATGGAAGAATTGATGGATTCCTGATGAGTTTATGCTTTACCAAGAGTAAAGAAGATTCCAACCTCTACTGTAAAGTTGAGGGTGACAGACTTATTATATTACGACTATATGTAGATGATATATTCTTAATAGACAAAGATAATCCCATAAATGAATGTAAGAAGAAGATGGCTACAGAATTTGAGATGAAATACCTTGGAATGATGCACTATTTTCTAGGTCTTGAAGTATGGCAGTATCTAGACGAGATTTTGCTAAACCAAGGAAAATATGCAGTAGAAATCCTAAAGAGATTTGGGATGATAGATTGCAAGGCTATGAGTAGTCCGATGACAACAAATTTGAAGCTATTGAATGATGACACTTTGGAAGCAATAGATGCCACCTTATACAGACATATTAATGGTTCTCTAATGTACTTAACCAATACAAGACCAGATATATGTTTTGTTGTAAACACTCTAAGTTAATATATGGTGAATCCCAAACATATTCATTTAGTAGGAGCAAAACATGTGATGAGGTATCTAAAGGGGACTTTAGGCTATGGTCTCAGATATGCATCAAATGGTGAGATCATATTACATGGATTTATAGATTTAGATTGGGTAGGAAGTGCCGAAGATAGAAAGAGCACTTCAGGATGTTATTTTAGCTTGGGATCAGGCATGATCTCATGGTTCAGTAGAAATAAGTCCAGTATTGCACTTAGCATGACATAAGTTGAATACATTGCAACGTGCTCAACTTGTAGCGAAGCAGTATGTCTTCGTAAGATGTTCATAGGATTATTTGAAGCAAAGATAGATGTGACTGATATCCTTTGTGAAAATCAGAGTTGTATTACGATGACATAAAAACTGGTGTTTCATGATAAGTTGAAACATATCAAAGTTAGATATCATTACATCTGGGATATGGTGCAGAAGGGAGTTGTAAAGCTGAAGTATGTTCCTACAGAGGAACAAGTGGAAAATGTGTTGGCTAATCCTCTGTCTCATGTAAATTTTGAATACTTTTGAGACAAGCTTGGAATAATTAGAAAGGACCTCACTCAAAAGAGGGAGTGAAGAAGATGCTAGAAGGATGCATTTGTGGTAGCTCATCCTAGATTAGGGTAAGTCTTGCTAGGCTTCTTGGCCTGAAACCGTAAGTAAGTCAGATGATTCCTGTTGACCCTAGGGGGATTAGTATGTCTAGCTAGGCCTGTTTAGCCTAAGAGGGTTAGTAATCTCGACAAGGCTTGTTGGTCCCTAGGAAGATCCATCTATTTGACTAGGCTTGTTGACTCGAAAGGGTTAGTAAGTTAGACAAAATGCCCGAATGGATCTACCAAATAACTCGCCAAGATACTTCTCTAAGATGGTTAGTGTGCAAGATGTAGTTTCAGTATTCCTATATTGATATAGGAGGTTCAGTATTTTCATACTGATGTTTATGAGATAGTTTCAATGTTCCTATACTGATATAGCAGGCTCAATATTTTCATATTGATGTTGTTGAGATAGTTTTAGTATTTCTATACTGATGATGATGTTTTTGTTTCAACATTTTTATGTTGATGATGATGATGTTCCAGCATCTCCACATTGATAATGTATCTAGCATTGATTGATGATGTTGTTTTAGCACTAACATGCTAATGATGTTGTTCTTGTTTCAGTATTTACATACTGATATTGCAGATGATGTTTCAATATTTATATACTGATGTTGAAGATGATGTTCCAGTATTCACATATTGATATGACAGAAGATGATTCAGTATCCACATACTGATATTGCAGAAGATGATCCATTACACACAAAAGATGATTCAGTATCTACATACTGATGTTGCAGAAGATGATTCAGTATTCACGTACTGATATTGCAGAAGATGATCCAGTACACACAGAAGATGATTTAGTATCCACATACCGATGTTGTAAAAGATGATTCAGTATCCACATATTGATGTTGTAAAATATGATTTAGTGCTCATAGAAGATGATTCAGTATTTACATACTGAGGTTGTAGAAGATTATCCAATATTATCATGCTGAGATTGATGATGAAGGTGTATGATGGTGTTCCAAAGCTTCCTATGACATATAGAGACACAACAGTTAGATGTACATTTGTGGTAGTCATTGATACCTTGGTTGAATACCTTTGTAGTTAAGAGGGAGTGTTAAATTATTGTAACTTTGGAAGATATTCCATATGTATTGATTGTATTCCTCCTTTAGGAGATGAGTTTGGTCATGTAAGAGTCATTGAAATAATCAATGTAAGCCTCCAGATGTAAGTTGGGTCAATAGTACCCAAGTGTGTTTATAAAAAAAATTTGTTTGGTGTCTTACTAGATAAGTCGGCCCTGTCAGTTAGACAAGTCGGCCCTGCTAGGTTCTAGGTCAAGTCAAGAGACAAATATAAATAGGGAGGTGCTTCCCTTCACTTCTACACACTCACTCAAGAAATTTTTTGAAGGAGAGAAGAAGACATGCGCTAGGAAAAGGAGAGAAGAATTTGTATGGTTTTACACTCCTCTGGTTGAGTTCTGAGGAAGTTTTGCGGGGTTTTCTCCCTTGTGGTTTCCCCGAGGAAAATATTTGTATCCTTTGTGGTACTGTGCTTGTTGTTGTTTTAGTGATCCTACTATTGTAAATTGTTTTAGAATATCATCTAATAAATTAGGAAAACTTAACAACATGTGGGTCATGAAAGGTTGTATTCTTGAGACAACTAAATATTTTGTCACTTTTATCTATATTCATTTTAAGAAATCTTGGATATAATTTACGAGGAGGAATATTAATGTATTCTAGGGGCTCTTAGTAATTTTGTGGTTCTTATGAATAGACAAGCGAAAGAGAAGGTAACGCCCCTACAAATTGATAATCACCTAGAAGAATATTATTCCAAAGACTAGGATTGATGATAGCAAATGAATAGTGGTATAAGGTAAAAAGCTACTTCATATAGTGGTCAATAAAATGACATTATTTAAAGGTAAGAAATGTACATGTAACTACTGTCAAGGGTTCCATAGTAAATCCTGCAACCATAGCAGCTAAATAATAGAATCTGTGACCCAAATGCACATAATGAATGCTCGACATCGGTTCATGTACCTAAGACCCCAGGGATTTCAAAATTGAGCGCGGGGGTTTCAAAATTCAAATTTCAGATAATTGGTAGATGGACCCTTCAAAGTTCGGAGACGAGGCAATGGCATGCATGGCATGTATGATTGACAGGTTAATACGAAGAATGGAAATGACATGGAACATATGGCATGGGTTGCAGGAGTTACCAGATTCTTTATTGCCAGAATTGGGGGAGAGAGAAGATGCCGACAATCTATGGTAGTTTGAGGCAACGTTCCGTGTGAACAAGGTTGGAATTTCATTTCATCTCTATGTTTCAGACTGAATTTTTTTGACTTTTTTTTTCACCAGTCATATCACGTTTTATTAAGAAAGTTATTCTTTAATGGTAGATTTGTTTTGATAATAGTTTTTGTTAAAAAAAATTTTTAATGAAAATATTATTTTTATTATATATTTCAAAAAAATCTAACAAAATTACTTATCAAATATAATACAAAGCATAAATGACATCTACCAACATTATGCAAGATACACCCACCAACAACCATATTAAGTGCAATTAAAATTTGGGTTTAGGAACTAGTTTCAAAATTCACTCTCTAAAAAAACTAAAATAACTACTTTTAGAAATTGCTAAACCTCAAAAATATATTTTGGAAAATTGTTTGCCGATCTGATATTCACCCAAAATATTTAGAAGTATTTGACTAAAAAAATGCCCCTTGACGGACAAAACATCCTCAAATTCCCACACCGTGTGAAACATAGACGTTGGAAGATCTAGACAAGTGGACAGATCACCCGAGAGGCTGACAAGGCAGTGAAGGGTAGATGGGTCTTGTCGGTGATCAGAGAAGGGAATGGTGTCAAGAGGCAAGAGACAAATGTCGTGACAAGGCTCGACTCTCGATGGTGCAAATTGTTTAGAGATAATCCCACTCCGAAGGGTAGTGCTAGCCTACAAGTTATGCTTTTGGAAGTCTAAAAACATAGTATTAGTATTCGTGAGGTACAAAGTACATTTTAGTTTATCTACTTTATTAATTATATATACATGCAATTGAATGATTGTGCAAATCAACTATCAAAGAGGACTTTAGGGTAAGTTAAAGGGATTATGCTTTTAAAGAGTTCTACGACCATTTAAGAACCTTTTAAGTTTTTTTCAGGCATTTTGAGATGGCGTGTCTTAATGTGATACTTAATAACATTTTTGTTGTGCATAGTCTAAAAATTCTATGATTTGTGTTGGAATAGGCTGATATTTTTGGCACTATTTTGATAAAATCTAGACGAAATTTTTTAAAATACAGATTAGAAGGGTTTTTAAAGGTGTTGAATCCATTTCTATCATCAAAATTGGAATTAAAACATAGTTACATTCTGATTTTGCAAAATAAAAAACATCTAATTACAGAGAGGAAATGATTATCCAATCCAGTATATCTAATGAATTCTATTGTTTTTTGAAAACCATAGTATGTTTATTTAGGTAGATAGCTCTGTGTAAATGGTTAAAAATTAATGTTTTTTTAAGTGGATTACTCAATGTCAATGTAAATGGTTAAAAATTAATGTTTTTTTAGATGGATTACTCCATGTCAATGTAGATGGCTAAAATTTAGTTTTATGAAATTTAGTTGAAGTGATGGCCTAGCAGAGATTTATGAAATACATATTGATTCCATTGCGACTCTTGTAATAACTACCTTTGATTAATCTCTAATGAATATCGTGGAAATAAGTTTTTTTCTCGTTTGAAAAATAAAACCACTTAAACCACAACCCAATTTAATTTAATTTTCATATTAATCTTTCCATCTCAACACCACTAGTTTTATAATCCACCCATGGTTTTACTTTATTGTCACTTCGCTTTTATATATATAGATATATGGATATGGGTATTGGGGCACTAGGGTATCTATGCTTTCCCTTGGAAGTTGAAACTAGTGATGGATCGCTAGCAGAGAGTTTCTCCATGGCCAACTAATGGAAAGTTGGAATTTGGTACGGGTTCAAGTAACACCTCTAGCTACCTTGGCGGCTACTGCTCCTTAGGGTATGAGTTGCAACAGCTAGCTTTATGGGATGGTTTGCAATAGCCATCTGGGGAGTGTTGTGGGATTGGTATCACCTTGTCAAAAAAAAGAGGTAACACTGAGCAAGCTAGAGCCACGAATTCTCACAACTGACATAAAGGGCGAGCAAAACTAGACCTATTCCACAATGTGGCGAATCATGGTTGGGTAAGATAGGATCCGCCCTTAAGAATCAATGGCATGCCTTGACATGCCCTTTCCAAGGGACATGACCAATACCATGATCAAGGGTTGGACCTTGATAAACTCATTGATTCTCCTAGACACAACAACAACAACAAGTGTTTCCAGCTCTGTAATGAATGGGCTTCATCTTAATCCCTGGTCTGTACACAACAGATTTCCTTGGAGCAACACCATGCTTGTAGGGTTTGGGGGTTAAATTGCTCAAGAAGTTGAAGTTGGACTTTGTTTGCAGGGTTTTATTTCAGCTAGAGAAATGTTTTGATATGTTGAACAGATGTGTGGTAAGAGGAATATAGATGGCTTCATAGAAATTGACTTCAGTTTGGTTCAATTCATATACATATTTCTACGATGCATTTAAAGACACCATGTGCGGAAGGTTCAAAGATTGGAGGGGGAGGGGTTCCAATAGAGTATACTAAGTTTCCTCCATCGAATGAAACTCAATAATTTGAACTTTGGAGGGGAGAGGATGCAAACATTTTGGGAGCTTTGGCTGAGGTTGTTGTACCCATTGCATTGGAACACAAGGAAATATCACAGGGCTTCAATTAGCTTCACATTTTAGAGGACCATATGACAACATAGAGAATTACGGTTAAATATATTTTGCATAAGGTGGGTGTGATCTTGTTGGAGGTAAAAAAACAAGCTCAAGTTGTGGCTCAGGCTCACGACGACAAAGATCTCGAGACGACTGCCCAAGAGGAGAAAAAAACCTGACAGTTCCTCAAAAAGCTTCAAGTTTCGGAAGACAATATAGTGGCACAATCCATTGTGGTCGAATATCTTTTGCATAGGAATGGGAAACAAGGATTTGAATCTATAATCCCATTCTACATGATAAAAACAAAACAAGTTTGATAAAAATAGGACATTGATATAAATACTCCACAAAGTGGAAATCTGGCCTTAAATATATCACATGATATGTTTTATGATTTATCATAGACATATTTGATAGAGTGTCTCGAACATAAATTTTAATGGAAGAAACAAGTTTACTGGATAAATCCTTGGAAAAGGGCCAATCGAGGTATGCCATGCCTAGCAAAGGATTTTACAAAATCTTTGTATAACTTTACTCTTGAATATTAGCACAAAACTTTCTTTCGTACTTGGAAAAAAATCCTACCATGATCTGCTCATTATGCCGAGGAAAAAAATCCTACTATGATCTGTTCTGTATGCAAAGCTCATTAGGGATGGAGCTCTTGAGAGAGATTCTAGATTCTGTTCAATCAAAATGATGCACAAGACATACCAAGCTTTAACCTATCCAAAATCTTCGCTAACCAAATCTTCGATAACCAAAAACCATAAGTACATTTTGCTAAGAGACTATTATTTTCATAAAGTCATGATTATTTGTAGATTTCATGTGCATTATACATTGTAAGCATTTATAAGATCACACAACATTATTAATTTCGTCCTAACTTTTATAATACTTGCATGAGTACAAAAGTATTCACATAATCACTACATTTTACTATCCTATGGATCAATCATTTAGAATTAATAAATAATTTATTTACTTACACAACCAATATTTATGGTGACTTATATAAAAATGTGTATCATTTTCAAATAAGACTTTAAAACCCTTACAAGAACAATTGTTTCAACATTATCATCTAAAAATAAACTTATACATTAAGCAAATAACTCAAAACTTATACATTAAGCAAATAACTCTTTTGAGTGAGATCACACATAAAATAAAATCATTACATATATCACAAATATCATTAAAGCAAAGGTGAAGTTCATAAGATGCAATAATAAGAGGGAGACACCAATATAAGTGGTTCAACTGGGTTACATTCACCAATAATTGTTAATCTTTTATTATATTATCCAGTAAGGAGGGTTACAATTCTACAACACATCTATTGCAATTTACTTTCCTTGTTTTCCACAAGTTCTCTCTCACAACTGAGATCATCTACAAAATACTATTTATCCTTTTTGTAAGGGTCATCGGTTGAAATGGCAAGTATAGTCCACAATGAGCATATGAAAAACAAGTGACAATTGTCACCTTAGTCACTTTCCCTTAATTGCTTTGGAAGTAGGAACCTCCTAGGGGAGAGCCCTATATAGACCCTGCAAAGACACTAAAGCACAAAAGATATCTTCTTTATGGGACTGTTAATGGTCTGTTCCTTATGGAGTCTAGAGAATGATATGAATATTATAAGAAAATTAAAATAGCCAAACAAAAATAATATGCAACTATGGGTAAAGTATATTAATTCGTTATCACTATTCAATTTGTATACCAATCATGGTTCAAGTATTATGATGTAAATAACTTAAAATATTAAAAAACAGAAAATGATAAACTAAATATCATGGATGTAAATAAAGTTTAATAACAATTCCTTAAAATAAGAAATGATTGCATACGTAGACTAGGCAAAATAAATAAAGTTGTTCTATTAACGATTACAAGCAACACAATATCCAAGCCAAATGTCAATTATAAATCTCACAATTAATATTTCTCAATTTGAAACGTAAATCAATTAATAATCATATATCATTAAAGCATTTAATAATTATTAAAGTTTATATCATTAAAGCATGCAACAATTATATTTTTCAATTTGAAAACGTAAGTCATTTAATAATTTTGAATCTTATGTAAATTATTACCTAACCCAAAGCATGCAACGGTTATATTTTTCAATTTGAAAACATTATGAATCTTACGTAAACTATTACCTAACCCTTGTGAAGTTTGCAGTGTGAGGGAATGAGGGAGGTTGCTGTATCGTAGCAATGGGAGGGGTGCCTTGGATCGCGGTTGTGGGAATATGCACCAGCGCGGAGGTAGCGAATGATAGAGTGTGACCAGGGCCCAATGTAGCAGCTGCAACGAGAGCAACGAAGGGCAGAGCTGTGGGTGGATGCAACCCATGACTTGCGAGGAGCAACACTGCGTGAAGGGAGGTCAACATGAACCTGTGAGTGGAGAAGAGGAGTATAGGAGGTGGCTACCACTAAAAGGGAAGCCACGAGGCTAGGCACAACGTGGGTGAGGGGAGAAGGAAAGCAAGGGAAGCCACAGCGTGAGGGTTTAGAACAAGGTTTGGAAAGGGATTCAAGGAGGGGTAAGAAACACAACCGAGAGTTGGGATATGAGCAGTGTGAGCTGCGAGCTAGCTACACGGGTGTGGAGTTAGTGCGAAGGGATCGACCCGTGAGGAGGAAGGAACAAGCTTGAGCTGCAAGGAGTGCGAGCTAGCTTGAGGCAGCTGGAAAGGGAGAATGTTCTACGATGAGGGATAGGGAGAGGTTTTTTACTTGACATAAACCGCCCTAAACTAACTAAAACTACCCTAAACACTAACCTAAGACTAATCTAGAAACTGAACTAAACTATCCCTAGGACTCACATAAACTAATCCTAACAGCTAACCCTAGACTAGAATGGTGAGAGAAATGAGTGTGAAAACCTCGGGAAAACCTTAGCACAAGCCCTACCTAAGGCTATGGTTTCTCAAGAGTGCTAACCTAGTGAGGAAGGATTCTAGGTTAAACACCTAGCATAGAAAGCCTAAGGAGAAACCAGGGCACTCCCACAAGGATGACACAGGCCGTGAAGAACCTGAGCAAATCAATATCTTATTATGTATATGAGTGTTACATATAAAGGATATCAAAACCATTATCTACAGTTAGATGACGAGATTATTTACTAGAATTTACTAACTAATAACTGAAATATTATTTACAATGTAATCCCGAAGGATTATTCAACATTCCCCCCTTAATCCGAAGGGACATCTGACATGCCAAGCTGCATTCTAAATTTTTCAAACTTTTCATAGCCCAATGCTTTAGTAAATATATCTGCAATTTTCTCTGAAGTAGGACAATGTGTCAGATGAATGGTTTTGGCCTCAACATGATGTTGAATGAAGTGATATTTTGTGTTGATATGTTTGGTTTGATCATGAAATTTTGGATTCTTGGCCAATTGAATTGCAGAAGTGTTGTCAACAAAGAGAGGCATTGAAGTCATTTGTTTCTCCTACAAGTCTTCAAGTATTTTACGAAGCCAAATGATTTATTTTGTAGCTTGAGCTGCTACAACATATTCAGCTTCAGTTGTAGAATCAGCATGAACAGATTGCTTTCGTGATCTCCATGTGATAGATGTTGATTCAAGGTTCATCAAATAACCACTGAGATGAAAGTCTGAAACTTTAGAATATTTGATGCCATGAGATTGAATGCCTTTTAAATATTGAGCACTCACTTTGCTGCATTCCAATGACCTTCATAGGGATGATGCATAAACTTGGAAAGTATTCCTACAACAAAAGTTATGTCAGGACGAGTAGTAGTAAGATAAATTAAACTTCCAACAAGCTGCCTGTACTTTGTTGGATCTTCAAATGTGCTACCTTCATTTGAAGTAAGATTTAGATTCTACTCCGTTGGTGTAGAAACAGGATTACAATCCTGCATACCAAATTTGTTTAATAGCTCTCCAACATTTTTTTTTTGAGAAATGAAAACGTGCTTTTGTTTTTTATCTACTTCAATTCCTAAATAATAATGTAATAATTCCATATCTGTCATATCAAAAACCTTTTTCAAATCTCTTTTAATAGAGGCTATATACTCATCATTATTTCCTATGATTAGCAAATCATCCACATAGACAACTAGATATACAACAGGTCTTCCAACTTTCTTGACAAATAAAGTTGCATCATCTAGATTGAAATGCTTATAATTCAATTTGAGAAGATGTTCAATTAACTTTTCATACCATGCCCGAGGTGCTTGTTTTAAACCATATAAAGATTTTACCAATTTGCATACCTTTTGTTCTTGACCTTTGATAGAAAATCCTTCAGGCTTATCCATATAAACATCTTCTTTTAAGTCTCCATTCAAGAAGGAAGTTTTAACATACATATGATGGATTTTTCATCCTTTTTATGCTGCTAATGAAAACAAAGTTCGAATGGTGCCTCATTTAGTTGTAGGAGCAAATTTTTCTATGTAATCAACACCTTCTTTCTGTGCATACCCTTTTTCGACAAGTCTTGTATTGTGTTTGTCAAGTGAGCCATTTGCTTTGTACTTGTTTTTATATATCCACTTGCAACCAATCGGTTTGGTTGCAATTGGAGGGTCCACCAACCTCCAAGTTCCATTTTTTATGAGAGCATCATACTCTCTTTGCATTGCACTTTTCCATATATCACTATTTACTACTTCTTGAAAACATGCAGGTTCATCAAACGCATGAAAGTTTAATTCACAATCTAATGTGACAAAATCATCATACCTTTTTGGAAATGTCTTAGTCCATATCAATCTACGAACTTCTTGTTGTTGTGGTGTTTGCTCTGTTTCTTCTTTAAGAGCAGGTTCTGCATTATCTATGATACTTAATTTATCCATTCCATTAACAATATCATCAACTGTCTCATCTTCTGTTTCATTAACTTGTGCATTAGAAGAACTTGTTGCTATAGAAGGAAATTCGAAAACTTGACTTAGAACAGGAATCCCCCCTTCAAGATTTGGAAGTTCATTATCCATTTCATGATAGATTTTTTTTAGAAAGAAATCTATCAAGCTGAGCAAGTTGTTTATCAATAGTGAGCGCATCTTTCTCAAATTCAAGAAATATAACATCTCTAGAAACAATAAACTTCTTGTTATCTTCATCAGACAATCTATAAGCTTTAGAAGTATTAGAATATCCCCCCAAAAATACACTTTCGACTTCTTGCTCCCAATTTATGTCTTTGTTGCTCAGGAAACAAAGCATAACATGTGGAACCAAAAACTCTAAAATGATTGATAGCTGGAAGATGGTTATGCCACATTTCATAAGTGTTTTTTTTTGTAGTGCAGCAGAAGGACATCTATTCTTAATGTAGACAACACAAAGAACTGCTTCTCCCCAAAATATTAACTTAACATTCTTAAAAAACATCATTAATCTTACCATATTTAACAATGTCTTGTTCATACGTTCCACCACACCATTTTGTTGTGGATTATAAGGAACAGTTGTTTGATGTTTAATACCATTCTCTTGCAAATATTTTTTTAAAATCTTGAGATGTATATTCACCAGCATTATCAGTTCAAAGGGTTCCAATATTGAGATGAGCTTCATTTTTAATCCATAAATGAAAATTTCTGAATGTATCAAAAGCTTGAGATTTTGATTTTAATAAATAAACCCAACACATCCTCGTAAATTCATCAATGAAAGTCTTGATATACTTGTTACCATTTGCTGATGGAACAGGCATGGGCCCACATAAATCTCAGTGAATATGTAACACCCCGGTTTTTACCTTGTTTGCATTAAATGTATATGATGTATATATTGTAATTAATCATGGTGTGGAGCTAAATGCAAAAGCCCCACCATCAATTTGGTTGTTTTATGCTTCGGCGATTGAAATTGTTACCGATGGTATATCGTGATATACGGCACATTACAGTTTTGGCATCATGTAAATATGCACTTTAATTAAAACAAACCCCAACCAGCTATGTCAATGCAACCATGATAAAAAAGGGCATGATTTTCCTAAGGATAAGGAGGGGTGAATTAATAAAGTTTGGGCCAATGGGGGAAAAACCATGTGTCAGCTATTAAATCCTTTTGACTTACTCACCTTTCCTTGTCTCATCAGTCAGCTACCACATTAAAACTTCTATTGTTAGTTGGGGCAATGATTGCTGGGCAGTGGTGTGTGGCCGGACTGTCAGTCCTTGCCCACACGCACACTCCACCAGCGGACCCTTTCACTTCATGTGGGTAAGGAAAACACCACTACGCCATATTCTTCCATTCTTGTCCATCCTCACGGGGAGAAATTCATTATCTGTTCTCCTCACGCACAGGTTGGGATTCTTCATCGTTTCCTCACGCAGAGAGCTGGGGAAGCCGTTTTCTGTCATCCATGAGTTTTCCTATGTATGAATGATTCACGTTTCGGGCTGTGTGTATGTATTTTCCTTACCATTATCATGGTTCTGTGTATATGTTCCCCTATCTAGGCTAAGAGTTGGATCTCCTCTCCAATTCTTCGAGCTGTGTATTTTCCTGTCACTTCAGTGTTGAGATCAGGGCTGTTGTTTTTCCCATGATTTTGTTTGTTGTGGTTTAAGTTATGTTTTGGGCTACCGTGGATTCTTATTGGGGCGTTTTGGCCACGATAGGGCCAAGAAATACTCAGGGATTGGATTTCCCCGTCCAAACTGTGAATTGCTTGTTTTGCTGCGTGTATGCAGCGGTTGGTCTTCGGATTGTGTTGGAGTGGGGATGAGGGCTTGGTTTGCTTGATAAACTTGGTGTGTTTGGGAGCCACACGGACAGAGTTAGAGGGATGGATTTCTTCTCCACAACCCCTGAATAGCACTGGAAGGGAGGTCAGGGCTTGAGGGACTGTGTAGCAGAGAAGGGACTGATTTCCTTGTGTTGGGTGTCAGTGGGTGTCCTAGAAGTTAGTCTAGTTCTGGTGTAGGAATCCTTAGATCTTCAATGAGCTCACCAGCTTAGCATTCATCTTTTCCCAGCTCCTTGATGGCCTAATAAACCCAATTGTGTTGGCTTGGCTGATTTGTGTATCCTTGGCTATGTGTAAGCCTACTTGTTCCTTATTCCTTGGGGAATCATGCCCATCTTGGGGGTGGCAGTGTTGCTGAGAGGCTAAGGAGCACACTGGCCTATGGTTGGGTGGAACGTTGCAGCATTGTAGTTGGTTGCGGGATGAATTCCTCACAAGATAAGTATTCTTGTCTATTTCATCTCTGCAATTATATTTGATGTCTAATGAATTATGATGAACATGTTGAATGCCTGAATGTATGTTTTGCTTCTGCTATATGTTGAATAATTATGCATTTCTGCATGTTTTATGTCAAAGCATTTTATTTCAATATTTATGTATGCACATGTTCATGGGGCTAATTGCCCAAATAGTTGAGGTCTGGTAGTGTCCTCTCCGTCGGTCAAAGGGTCGGGGACGTGACAGAATAAGACCAATCTTTTTTGAAGCTCGGAACATAGAATCATGAAAAGGTTGTTTACTATGATTGCCTAAAATACAAGCATCACATGGGGAAAGTTGTCTTGGAATAGTAGGAATCCCTTGAACCCCTTTTTGTTTCATAATCCTGAGACTGTCATAATTAATATGACCAAATATAGCATGCCATAACAAGCTAGAAGATAAATTACTATTATGTTGAACCAGATTTGCAAAATTCTATGAATTGGATGATGTACCATTCAACTTTAAAAGTTTGTTATCTTCCACTTCAGTCATTACAATCACATTATCATAAGCTCTTCTAATCTCAATGATACCATCAAACATATGTATTGAGTGTTCTTGTTGTCTAATTTGAACAAGAGATATTAGATTTCTCTTCAATTGTGGAACATAATGAACATCAGAAAGTATATAATCAGCAAGTCCTGGTAATTTCATTCTAATAGAACCAATTCCTGAAGGTTTTAACCGAGACTTATGATTATCTACCAAATGTACTACCCCATCAATTTGATCACTAAAAGTTTCAAAGAAGTCTTTTCTAAATGTCATATGACTTGTGGCTCTAGTATTTAATAAACAAATGTCCTTCCAAGAAAATGAAGTACTGAAAGCTTCTTCAATTCCTAGATTACAATGTGCAACAACATAATGTGCAGATTCAGGAGGGTTACCTTTATCTTGTATTTGCTCTTTCTTGTTAACAATTTTCTCCCATGAATTTCTACAATAACTGGCAGTATGACCAGTTTTTCCACATCTATAACATTGTTTCTCTCCTTGATTAAATCTCCCCCCCCTTCCTTTGTACTATCCTCTTTGTCCTCTACCTCGACCTCTGCTTCTATTTTCATCCTTTGCAAATTCTTCTTTTGATTTGGGTCCTTTTTGTGCAAGACACAAAGTTTCTTCATTGGGTTTAGACTCCTTCTTTCCAAATGCTTTCTCTCTTTCTGCAATTTTCTCAACTAAGTGTTTCAAAGGTCATAGCTTTCATATGGCCACTAGCCTGAAGTGATTCTAAATAATGAGTATAGGTAGGATATAGAGCTTTGATAAATGTAGTAAGTTGAATCAACTTTTACACCAGTTACATAAATATCATGGAAAATGGCTCTAACTTCAGAAGCAACTTTTTCATTGGATCATTATCTTTTAATTCTAAGTTAAATAACTTCATCAACATTTGTATGATTTCAAGCTCAAAATGTGAATCATAAAAATCTTTTAGTTCCTTTAATGCTTCCCAAGCACTTTTGCTAGAAACTAAATGTATACTTACTTCTTCACTTATAGATGAAATAATCAAGGCATAAGCCTTCTTATCCTTGATTTTCCATAATGCTAACTCTTTGGCATTAGTAGGTGGTACTGGTGCACTTTTATCTACTACATCTATTGCTTCTCCATCTTTTTTATATTCTAAATTATCTTTTTCACAAATTCCATCCCACATATCATTAAAAATAAGGGTATTTTTAGCTTTACGAAACCATTCGTGATAATTTTCTTTTCCCAACAAAATAACTCCAACAATTGAAATTTACTGTGTAGTAAATTTTTATGTACAAAATACAGATATATTATTTTCCTCTTAGACAATGTTCTTTAAAATCTTTTTATCTTCTAAAAGGATTTCCTGAAAGGTTTAATAATTCAATTTAAAAAACGATGAGTAAAAAGATCTTAATATTTAATATTGACTTATAATATTTCCTCTTTATCAATTTTTTGCTGTCGGGCTAGTTCTCGGATCAACGCACTGATTTGTGGCTAGGGTTTGGCTGCATCTGACGCCCTTTGTCATTGGGCCCATCGTGGGTGTCTTTGTCAGGTCTGCTAGAAGGGTTTGATCGTGGGATCTTGGGTGGCGGACGGTCATGCCGGATGAGGGAGAGCGGCCCCCTCCAGGCCCCAATGCCGAGATCCTCGCCGTCAAAGCCTTAATCGCTAGTAGATCCAAGGTTATGGCCCAGACTCCGATCCCCAAATTCGTAAAGAGCCTTGATGAAGTTTCTACCATTGATATGCCCCCCTTGCATCCCATGCAGGTTGCCATTTCTATGGAAGATCGAGCTTTAGTGGGCCAGTTTATAGGTCTCTAGCCCTCCCCAAATACTACAGACAATTGGATCCAGAAAAACTAGAGACCCCTCATCTCGAATAGCGTCACATGCTATGCAATAGGTAGGGGTTTTTTTCTCTTTGAATTTATTGCTAAAGAAGATAGAGATCTGATTTTTCGAAGCGAACCATATTTCATGGGCCCTCGGGGATTATACTTGAACAGATGGAATCCAGATTTTGATCCTACCATAGATGTCCCTAGAGCTGTCCCGGTTTGGGTTTGCCTCCCAAACCTCCCGATCCATTGCTGCACTACTTCCTCCTTGTAAGCCATTGGAAACAAACTAGGTAAGTATATTGATAAGGCTCATCCTAAAGACAATTACTCTTGTGCTCACATATGCGTTGAAGTAGATCTGGAAGCAGGACTTCTTGAAGCAATCAAACTGGTTATAGGGGATTGGCACGATTTTCAAACATTGGATTATGAACAACTACCCTTCAAGTGCCGTCACTACCATGAATATGGCCACTTCCAAAAAAGATGTCTGAAAAAACCCTCAGACCCTGAAAAAGACCCTGAAGAAGGATGGATCCAGGAAAAAAGATCAAAGCGAAATCCAAGGGTGCCCCCCAAAAAATCCGAGAATCCCAGACCAGTCAAAACTTCAGTTGCACCCTCTGATCCCAATCCTGAACCTACTGCAAATAATGCCCCTCAGATCACCAAGGAAGCCCTGGCGGTAGAAGAAGAAGAACCTGTAAGCCCGACCCAGGACCCACCCAACCCCATGCCTATTGGGAACAACCAAGAGGGGAACAACCCCCCAACATCTCATATCCCATCCTCTGAGGAAGAAATGTCTGAAAATGAAGAAGAAATCCGCCTCCATCCATCTCCCTCAAAAAAGAAAGGTAAACAGGGGCGGGAAATGGATAAGGAAAGAAGAGAAGAAGCCACATATAAGGATAAAATACTAGGCTCACAGGTCACTCTTGAAGCCATGCTAGGATCTAGAAATACAAGACAGAAAGGGAAACCTAAAGGGGCTTCCAAAACCCCAAAAGTTAAGTAATGAAGATTGTCTCCTGGAATTGCAGAGGTCTAGGCAACAAAAAAAAGTTAGAATCTATGAAAGACCTTATTCGCACTGCCTGTCCGGACATCCTTCTGATCCAGGAGACTAAAATGGAGGAGGCTTGCTTCCTCCAGTCAACCCCTCACTTTTGGAAGTTTAGTGAAATACTTGCGGTCAATGCAAGAGGAGCCTCTTTAGGACTGGGTACCCTCTGGAGAAAAGACGCCTTTGACCTTATTTCATCTATTTCAAACACCCACTGGATCCTGTCCATTCTCCTTCACAAAGACTCTGGTAATCAGCTAAGCCTCTTCAATATCTATGTTCCTGTTCTTTATATGGAAAAAAATCCTGTTGGCGAAGCATCCAGGACAATCTCTCTTCCCAAAACCTGGATAATATCATCCTTGCTGGGGATCTAAATATCACGCTGAGTGCCAAGGAAAAAAAAGGAGGTTCTATTGTTAGAGATCCGCTCCATGAAACGGTGGAGGACATTATGAGCAACTGGGATCTCGAAGAGGTCAAGCTCACTCGGGGTAACTTCACCTGGACGAATCGCAAAATTAGGCTAGGTCAGATTGCTTCCAGACTTGATCATTTCCTCATCCACCACTCCTTCGCTGCCTTTGGATTTAGATCCGATTCCAACATCCTCCCTTTCAGCATGTCTAATCACAAGCCAATCCTGCTGGACCTCATAGAAGAGAAAACCCTTGGCCCCATCCCCTTTAGGTTCAGTCCCTGTTGGATCAACCAAGCAGGTTTCATGGACCTGGTAGCCTCAAGCTGGGCAGCCCCTGTTTCTGGTTCCCCCTTCTTTGTCTAGGAAGAAAAGCTAAGAAGACTCAAAAAAGATCTCAAACTCTGGGCCAAGTCCCTCCCGTCCCTCTCCGTAGCTCAGATGGAAGCGCAAGACAATATGGAAAACCATCAACTCTCCCTGGAAGTGTTCCCCCTAGATCTTTCCAATCTAGAAAAATAAGCTACCCTCCACCAATCCCTCCATGAGGCCTGCAGGCTAGAAGAAGAAAATCTCAGACAGAAATCGAGGTGTTTATCGTTAAAAGATGGATACCAAAACACAAGCTTCTTCCATAAACATGCCGAGGGGCGAAAAAACTTCAAATCGGTCAAATAAGTCTAGGTCCATGGCCAAGTTACCAAAGACTTCAAAGAAATCAAGTGGGCGGCACATGACCACTTCCAACAAGTCTACTTCGAAGATGGCCCCTTCATGGGTTCCCCCATTCTTGATACTATTCCCTCTCGGATCCGCCAATCCAAAAACTGAAAGCTGACTGCCCTCATCTCTAATAAAGAAATAAAAAAGGCCTTAGCATCGATGGAACCTGATAAAGCTCCGGTCCAGATGGTTTCACTGCCAGATTCCTCAAATCCTGCTGGAAGATAGTCAAAAAAGATCTGGTCAGAATGGTCCGTAAATCTCAAAACTATAAAAAGATTGGAGGGAGCACTAACTCAGCTTTTCTCATGCTCATTCCAAAATAAAAGGGGGCCATTTCCTTCGACAGATTCAGGCCCATCTCTCTTTGCAACATCGGCTACAAAATCATCACCAAGGTCATTGCCAACAGGATTAAAGAAGTGCTACCTTCCATCATTCCTGAAAATCAAGGAGGCTTCATTCAAGGAAGGCAAATTGTAGACAACATCATTCTGGTTCAAGAGGCGATCCACTCCAGCATCGCCCATCAGCAAAAAGGTATGGTTATCAAGATTGACCTTGCAAATGCCTTTGATAGAGTAAACTATGAGTTTCTCTTTCATGGCATGCTTCACTTTGGATTTGATCTCGGGTTTGTCCGATGGATCCAAGCCTGTATCAAATCCCCGTGGATCGCCTCGCTTGTAAATGGTCAAGCTGCTAACTTCTTCAAAGCCTCCCGTGGACTATGTCAAGGCTGCCCTCTCTCTCCAATGCTCTATGTTATCCAAGCCTCTGTCCTCAGTTTCCAACTTGATCACTGCCAACAAAACAATGAGCTTCTTGGGCTTTGTATTTCCCATGGAGTCAAAAATGTAAATCATGCCCAATTTGCTGATGACATGATCCTGCTTGGAGGTGCGGGCACGATCTTGGAAAGACTCTTCAAAAGAGAGCTTGACATGTACCAAGAAGCCTCAAGAAGCTTCTTAAACTATAAAAAAATCCATATTTATTCCTAGAACTACTCCCCCAGAGACCTCGCCGACATCAGCAATATCATAGGCATAAAAGGGATCCCCCATTGGTCCAACTTCAAATACCTTGGGGTCCCCATCTTTAAAACTGCCCCAAAAGCTACCTCCTGGCTTCTCCTTATTGACAAAATTAAGAACAAGATCAACACTTGGGGAGCAACCTGGTTGAATCCAACCGCTAAAGTCATTCTCATCAAGTCAGTTCTCTCCACAATCCTGATCTATCAAAGCTCCATTCTTTTGGCCCCTAAAGGCATCCTCAACAAAATTGAGTGTCTCCTCAAAAAATTCCTATGGAAGGGAGGAAAGCATAATGAGAACAAACCATGGAGAAATGGGGGGTTGCAGATTAGAAAGATAGCCTTCCAAACCATGGCGAAATGGGGGGCTGCAGATTAGAAAGATAGCCTTCCAAAATCTTGCTCTGGGCACCAAGCTGCTCTGGAACATCGTCTCAGGAAAATCGACGTGGAGGCTGGGAGACAGCCTCCAAACCATGGCGAAATGGGGGGCTGCAGATTAGAAAGATAGCCTTCCAAAATCTTGCTCTGGGCGCCAAGCTGCTCTGGAACATCGTCTCAGGAAAATCCACGTGGTGTAAAACTGCCCTCTAGAAAAAGTACTTCTCAAACAAGTGCCTCCGATGCCTTGACTACCCTCCAGCAACCAAAAAAGGCTCCGCCATTCTTCCCATCCTGTTTAGAGCCATCCCATTCTTCCTGACCAAGTTAACGTGGATCCCCGAGAATGGTAAACAAATTAAGATATGGGGGGATTTGATTATGGGAGACTCCCCACTGGAGCAATCTTGTGAGCTAGAAGAACTCAAATCCCATCTGCTCAACCTTAACATCACCACCATTTGGGATATCTCGGTTTGGAACCAAGACAGCTCCTGGAAGGACTGGAATATCCCCTGTCCTCTCCATTTGACAGGTGCAAAGAGACAGCTCCTCCAATTGTTAAAAGGTAAATCCCCCACAACAACCAATATCAAAGATTCCAGAGGTTTGGGAAATAGATCGGGCAAGTATACCATGGCTTCCGACTACCATCTTCTTGCTGACACAACGAATCATGAAGACAATGACCTTTGGAAGAGTATCTGGGTGACAAAGAGTATTCCTAAAATCGACTTCTTTACTTAAATGACTCTTCATGACAAAATTCTTACTGGGGTCAATCTCCAGAGAAAAGGGTGGGAAGGCCCCACGCGCTGCCCCTTCTGCCTCTCCCATGAAGAAAACACAGAGCACATTCTTATCTCCTGTAATTATGCCCAAAGTGTCTGGAAAATGTCTCTGCCTGTGCAAGCGGAACTCCCGGTTGGAAACACTTAGATCCTGTTTCTCCACTGGGCCTCCAAAGCTCCCTATAGTCTCAAGTCAAAAAGCGCCAAAGCAAGCTGGATGTCACTCCCCAAGATAGTCCTCTGGAAAATATGGTTGGAAAGAAACGCTCACATCTTCAGGGAGAAATATGAAAGGGCTAACCAATTGGCAGCCAAAATCCTTGGTCTACTGGGAGAATGCCTCTCTCCTATTTGGAAGGCACTTTGTGCCAACCCAGTCTCGGACGCTTGGCTAAGTAGGCTTGGCCCCAAGCCACCCCTGACGCCCCCCATTCCAAAAAAGACAATGTGGGAATTAAGGCTAACCCATGATGAGCTCAAATCGTGGCTTCGCTCAACCAATCGGAGAGCATTATTCACTGACGATGCTTCCAAAGGCAATCCTGGGGTAGCAGGGGGGGCGGAGTTTTCTTCACTCTAGAAGGATCAATGGAGTTTAAGTTCGCTTGGGGTTTGGGCATCGATACCAACAATATGGCTAAAGCATTGGCCCTTTGGCAAGGCTTGAGAATTGCCAAGGACTTGGGAATCACCGAGCTTATAGTCATTGGGGACTCCAGAGCTGTTATCCATGCGCTGGCTAAAAATATTTTGCCCACCCAACTGGGCCTAAGGCATCTTCTACGCAAGATAATAACTCAAGTCTCCCTCTTTTCTAAGATCAATTTCTATCATGTGTTACAGGAAAACAATCCCCATGCTGACCTAGAGGCAAATAAAGGGGCAGCCCTCAGCCCCGGGGAGTTAATCCTAAACTCAAATGCTTCTTATTGCCCTCCCCCATAGGACCAGGGGCTTAACTTGGGCCAACCCCCTCGTCCCTCCGCGGGCCCTCCCTCCTCGTCCATCCATGCGCTGGCAGTCCGTTCCGTGGGCCCTCCCTTGTCCCTTCGCGTGCTGGCAGGCCACCGTGACGCCTGGCGCGTGGTGTTCACGTGGCCACGCGCGTGGTGGCATCATAATCCTTCATGCCGGTCCCTTCATCCGCCGTGACATTAAGCGTTCAAGCCCAAACAGTTCAAAGCTCCGTCCCGCGATTAATGGTTTCAAGTCAGGCGACTGTAGGCTCGTTGATGGGAGGTTGTGCTGGTTTAATGAAGATTATGATCCGGGAGCTCTCGCATGAGGCAATTCTTGTTGTAGTCTTGTCGAAGGAGGTTGCATGGTTCATTTCCATGGATGAATTCACCCGAGCACATGACACCCTGGTGATCCCTGGTTTGAAGGTCATGTCGAAGCATTTGTGCATTAGCTGGATTCATGGTACGCTTGGTTTTGAAATGACCCCGACCTCTACATCGTCGAAGGTTATAAGGAACCGAATTGCAAAGGGTCATGGCATTTTCATTGTGGTGATCGATTTGGAGCTCTGTCGCCATACAATTGGAAATTACTGGTTCATAGAATGGAAGAGGACTCCTCTGCCGCAAGCGCACCGGTCCCATCCTCGGTGGATAAAAAATTTAAGGAAGTTGAGCAGGAACTCAATTCACTACAATCCCAGGTGAATGAGATGGATTATGAAGGTGGACGACGTCTAGATCATGTCAGTAAGGACTTGGTATTTCTTAGGAAAAAAATTAAAAGGAAGGTTAAGCACACATAGCATTCTTTCTCCAGGCTACTGGTGGAGCTCGAAATCAAGGTGGACAAACTGGCCCTCAAATTCCTCAAGCAAGAAGAAAATGGTATGTCGTCCAGTTCGGAGGGGTGACTTCAACCTCTTGGTTGGGTTCACCAGCCTGCTCGTTTATGGCTTACATATTTCGGTTTCTGTTTATGTTTATGTTTTTGTCTCTGTTATGGGTTTTAAGCGTATTAGGAAATTAGCAATCAGATTGATGAATTGCCGCTACCATAAGGTCGCTTTTGTTTAGTTTACACTATTATTAAGCTTCTGACTGTTGGATTGCCGCTACCTTAAGGGCACTTTTTGGGATACGTCCGTCTTTGTTGCTCCCTCAAGGGCGCTAAGTTGGTTTTTTTTTGTTGTTGCTTATGCCGCTCCCTCAAGGGCATCATTTAGGCTCTTTGCTTTAACTTCAGTGAAAGCTCTTTTGTAATCTGGTTTTGGTTTTGCGGGTGGTTACACCATCTCCCTTAATATAACATATCCGCTTTTGTCAAAAAAATAATTCAATTTAAAAAACCTTCACGCAAATATAAATGGCTGTTTAAAAACTTTTATTTTCTAAAAAGAACTCCCCAAAGATTTGATAATTAATTTAAAGAAACCATTACACGCAAATATAAATGGCGGCCCTCTTCTTTCTTTCCTTTTTTTTCTTAAAAAAAAATAATTCTTCAAAAAAAATTACCAAAACAATTTATGTGCAAACTCCCCTTTATGTGCACCCTTTCTTCCACAATCTTTACTAAGCAGCTCTCCTTTCTTGGTGATAGCTCCTTTGTTGGCCCCTCCTTCACGGGCTCCTTCTCTCTCACCAATGCTTCGCTGCCTTTTTCTGATACCACTGACACATGCCGTGAAGAACCTCAGCAAATCAATATCTTATTATGTAGATGAGTGTTACAGATAAAGGATATCAAAACTATTATCTACAGTTAGATAACGAGATTAGTAACTAGAATTTACTAACTAATAACTGAAATATTATTTACAACGTAATCCCGAAAGATTATTCAACAAAGGAGACGTGCCTGTCTTTCGCTAAGGTGACAAGAGGAAAGTAAAGGCCCATCCTAGGGAAAAGTACATCTCTAAAGGTACCACCAAGGCTCATACATGCACATCACCAACATCCAACAAAATTGTTTTAATCCTAAACTCCTTGTGCTTGTGTTCATCCAACAAATTGAAGTATCACCAAAAGTAGAGATTCACCAAAGAATTAACAGAAACACAACTTGCATTAACTATAAAAATTCCTTACGAGGAGCACATCCATCTAGAGAAAACCCCAAGTAGAGTAAAACAAGTGCCTAATGTTTTCCCCATCAATTCTGATTTAAAATGAAAGTGAGGAGATCTATTTATATGATCTCACACTCACTTATCCCGACTTACATTCCTTAAAACAGGTAAATTCATAATTATTAAATTTAAAATTAGAAGAAATTAATAATAAAATATAAATTATGGTAGGCTACATGGGGTAGTTGCATTCCCAGGTGGAACAAATGCTCAAATACGTGAATCGCTCGAAACGAAAGGCCAAAGTGGGATTGAGGGAGAGCGTTATGGCCCATCTAACCCCTAGAATACTTTATGCCCCATCTAACCCCTAGAATACTATAAAATTCGTCAATGCCCTCCTCAAAGCATGGAAATGACCTGGCATGGAGGATGCCTTCGTCTGAGGAAAAAAAGTCACGGAGAGCAAAGACCCACTGACTGAAGGGCCAGGAGGCTGTATGAAGTGGCTGCGATAGAAGGCGAGTGTCTCATTGCTGAAGTAGAAGCCACCAGAGCGAGCAAGAAGGAAATAGATCCATGAGACCTAGGGTTGACCGTTAGGGGCCCACACACCAAGCCCAAGGTTAAAAACCTCTTTAACGAGTAATCAACAATATCATTAAGCCATAGTATCCTTAAAGGAAGACCAAAGGGTCCAACCATGATTGCCATCACTCAATAATACCTCTCATCGTCAAAAAACTTTGGCCCTCTCTCCCTAGGGTATACCTGAAGGTGCACTAGGTACAAATTCAACGTAACAATAAGGAATTCATTTAAACATGGTCATTACCTCCTAAAATAATTTAGAATTTCTTCACTTTAATTGTCTACGTAAAGGTTAGGCTTTCATCACCTTTTAATTTAAAAATGTTTATACTTAGTTGTTAAGTATCAATTTAAACTCTATGATCATTAAAATATGAAATTCAAACATTAAAGTTCGTAGTGTCGAGGTTAACTTCTTCCCTCCCCAAGCATCCATGTACTTATTCTTATTTTTCTCTATTCCAATCATATTTAATATTTATTTTTACTTCAAATATAAGTATTTACCTCGAGCATTATAAAGATTTATTATATCCCTATATTAGCAAAATAATTCAACTACTCTACTCCACTCCACTCCACTCCACTAAGGCCGTCATTCACTAGTTTTCCAAGATAGGTTAAAAAAATCCATAATTATGAACTAATAGTATTATTCCGTGGGTCAACCCTTTCTCAAGAGACCGCCTCAACCATTAGTTCAAACAATAAAGACTTATATCCGATTCCGTTCTCCTCCCGTGGAGACGACCATGACCAAGCTATTCAAGAGAAGCAAGGTGGATGAGCAGCATAGCTGTATATTTCCTGCCATTGATTTATAAATTTATATTCTTTGTCATTGATTTCTAAATAAGTAAATTGGATTTCTAAAGTTTATCAAATTGATTTGTAAATTTGTAAATTAAATTTTCAGATTTATAAATTAGTAAATTGGATTTCTACAGTTTATCAAATTGATTTGTAAATTTGTAAATTAAATTTTCATTGAAGTTGTAAATTAGTAAATTAAATATTTATTGAAATTTAGTAAATTGAATTTTTATTAAAATTTAAGAGATTAATTTGTGATTTGTAAATTAATAAATTAAATTTACATTAAAAAAATATAACTTAGAAACATATTTAGCAAAATAATATTCAAATTGAACTCTAATTGAACTCTAGAAGACTATTGTTCTCCAATTAGAAGTAGCCATGATAAAAACTTCAGAGCCAGAAAATGCCTTTTATCACACTTGCTTTAAGATGCTGCTGGGTATCGCTGCTATGACCTATTCTTCTGGACGAGCTTAGTATATAGAATATATTTAGGAATTTAACCCACTGGCTAGGAAAGAATAGATTTACCTTTTATGCTTCCACCTTTACCCTAGTTAATTTCCCATCCACCCAAGTAAGCTAGCCATGGGGTAATGCCACCTTCAAACTAGTTGTGTTCCTTCGCTTCAACCACGTGTATATGGGTTTCGATCTTGGTATCTAACAGGGTATGCCTTTGGCCTTTATAGTTATTCACCTGAAAGACCGAGACATGTTGTTAGCCATATACCACAAACTTAATGAAGCGCTTAGGAGGTGCCACTATTAGGACCCTCTTTTCAGGAGGCCGGATCTCTTCAACCATGTGCATATGGGTTTCGATCTTGGTATCTAACAGGGTATGCCTCTGGCCTTTATAGTTATTCACCTGAAAGACTGAGACATGTTGTTAGCCATATACCGCAAACTTAATGAAGTGCTTAGGAGGTGCCACTATTAGGACCCTCTTTTCAGGACAGGCTGGATCAGACTACCTCCTTACCTTGAGGACTACCCAAAGCATTGATTCAACCAAAAAGATAACAGACAGTTGACAGACTATTTAAACCCTACTTGACTTTGTTTCCAAACTATTTACCCATTATAATACCTAGCTTAGACACGTTCTACCTATATCACTTACCCAAACAATTGAATGATCAAAGATGTATTCACCACTAGTTATAAAATATGGTCTTAGATACAACCACACAACCACATGAGAGGAAATTTAACAGTCTTGGTAGGTTTCAGTGCTACAAGAAGATAAAGAACAAAGACTAAGAGATAGATGACAGATGTGAATAAAAAACATTTATGTTACCTCAAAGATGATGGCTCACTCACTCTCTTGCGTTATTCCCAATTAAAATAGTTCTGGCACAGTTCACCCATGTTCTTGTTCATGAAAAGTTTATGTTACCCGAAAGTATACATTTATTATAACTATAATAATGATATTAAAATGCTAGGCAATAAATTGTAAGTATAGAAAAAATACCAAAAATGAAATTGAAAAGCAACTCAAAATTGTAACATAAATTTATGTTTTATATATAGTCTAAATAAAATCACTCCATGCTAAATTTCTCTTTTAAAATAAAATAGACACATTGTCTATTCAATTCTTGGCCATGTTTTCCATTTAAATCCATTTAACTTGAGGGCCTTGAAAATGTTATTTCAGTTCACAATGGCCTCGCGATTGAGAGGAATCAAATAAAGGAAAAATATATAAGATCTATTTTGTCAAATCTATCATATTAATACAACCACTTAATATTTAAGGTGTCTTTTTTAAGGAGAATATTTTTAAATATGGTCATTAAATCATATATATGGAAAAAGTAAAATTTGGAAAGTTAAATGTTGGTTTTATGATCCAAGATATTGGAAGCAATCAAGAAATATATATAAATTTTAACATCAAGCCTTAAATATTATATAATATATAAGGGTATTAATATTAGTAAAGACTTTAAATTAAGCAAAGCTACATATTCCATGTAAGCTAAGCAAGTTTTATGAAAACAAATAAAAACAATTGGATAATAAATATGAGATTGTAATTTAAAAATATTAAATATATGCTTAATTTTGTAACTAGATTTTATTAATTATATTAAAAATAATTGACAGGTTAGTTGGTAATTGTGAATTGATAGAAAAAAAACGTAGACCATGTGAAAGAACAATGGCTCCGTCAATTAATAATTTTATGGGACTGATGCTAAATGTAAAGTCCATATGTAAAAACATTACCAATCAAAAGTGAGAAATCTATATAAATTTTAACATCATATAAAGGTATTAATATTAGTAAAGACTTTAAATTAAGCTTAGGCTATATTATATTTATGCCGTTAGGCGTTTCTCTCCGAAGAAGTTCGGAAAACCACTGTTTCAATTTCGTCTATGGAACCAATGAGATGTGGACGCGTGTTTCGCGTTTGCCTGTTGGGTTTTTGGTTTACCCGCTGTTTTCTGAAGTTTTCCACCGCCTCGGACAATGCTGCCTGCCGTGTTATGCGTGCATACCTGTGTGCACAGAAGCTCGAGGACTGAACCCCGCGGCGCCCTGGCGCCTTCATTCCTGCTTTCATCTTCTCCCTTTTCAATGAAGACCAGAAGCCCGGAGCCATCACGGAGCACAACTGGGGCATCTTTTATTCCACAGGGACGCCCGTTTACAACATCGATCTTTCCGCTGGCGATCAGTGCTCTAACCGAAACTGTACAACTAACAATAGTAACTCCTCCGCTCCTGGTCCGGCCTCCCCTCCGCCTCCCGCTTCCGTAGCCGAGCCTCCGGCCTCCCCTCCCCCTCCCACTTCAGTAGCCGCGCCTCTGTCGACGCTGCATCAGTGGTGTGTGGCGAAAACAGAGCCGGAAATCTGCACAAGCGCGTTGCAGGAAGCGCTGAACTACGCGTGTGGCGCGGGCGCAGATTGCTCCGCTATCCAACCCAGGAATGCATGCTACCAACCGAATACTTTAGCGGCCCACGCGTCTTACGCCTTCAATAGGTATTGGCAGAGCACCAAATCCAGCGGTGGCACCTGGGATTTCAATGGAGTGGCCTCTCTAACGAACTCCGATCCCAGTGAGTTCTAATTTCACCTTTCATTGAATTTTTTCCCTTTCATGTCGCCATTGTTGTACCTAACATTGTTTTGTTAATTTCAATTTGTTCGTCAGGTTTTGATGGATGTTCCTTCCCGTTTCAATAGACGACGGCTGTTCTTAGCTGGATTACACACGCTCTTCGATGAGACCGGATACGCTGGGTTGGGCGTTTATCGCAGAGTCTGAGCTTCAATTCTTCTCCTGAGAATATCATAATTGGATTTTTCATTCTTTTATAATTAATTTCGTGGTCTGTGTATGTAACTCTGTAACAGTTTCAATTTACATTTACATTAAAAATAGTGATGGGGTTTTGGATAAATCCTTAGCCTCAAGGTTTCTTTCTGATCTCCTGAGATCTGATGATCTTGTCTGTAGCTTTTGCATTTATGCAATTATTAATAAAACTTCTTGAAATTGAATTATTATTTGGCATAGCTTTGCGTAATTCTAATTTCGTTTATTTGGGTTATTTAAATTTCCGCTTTATTTTTCTCATTTGTAATGACTGGATGCTTGAAAATCAACCTAGGGTTTATAGAAAAAAATATTTTCCCCAGATCACCATATCAAGCATTTCTTATGTGGTTCCATCTCAAAAGGGTAAGAACGCTCTGCTAATCCATTAATCCATTAAGTGTAGCCCCACCCATATTACTTTGAGATCCCCATCTGTAGAAACTGTAACAAAGAAAACAGAGCAAAGGTGGACGAGTAGCAGAAACCAAAGGAATTTTGTAAAACCAAGACAAGAATAATGTTTGAGGGAGAAATTTCTAGCTTTCAGATCCTCCTTAGATGTGGGTTTTTCCAATTTGAGAATAAAGGCTTTCTTTCCAGAGGAGGCAGCAATACTGAGTTTTCAGTTTGCAGTCTTCTCTAGGACACCATACTTACATGTTATGATCTGTAATTTTGTGCACCCGTTATTTCTTGGTGAGACTGCAATAGATCAGTTAGGGGAGATTGTCAAGGTAAGAAAATGTTACTATCGTGGGTTAATATTAGACTTTGCTACATGACAGGAAATTGGAGAATATTGAGGTTTATAATATTGTATAATGTTTTGGTCTACGTGTGTTTATGGCTGTAGATCCTTGGAAATCCAACATGAGAGGAAGTCAAATGTATGAATCCAAATTATAACGAGTTTGGGTTTCCATAGATTAAGGCTCACCCTTGGCACAAGGTTCATATACTTATCTTCATTTTCATTTAATATTTGATAACTTCTCCTTTCGCAGTAACTTTAAAAATTAACAGACTTGTTTTCTCAGATTTTCACAAGCGCACACCTCCAGAAGCTGTAGATCTGGCTTCTAGACTTCTTCAGTACTCGCCAAACCTTCGTTGCACTGCTGTAAGTAATTAAATGAATAACATGGATTTAAGTTTTTCTTTTATACCAGTCTTTCACATGATTCCTTTTTCCATGTTTTTTGATTGAGACATGGCAATGCAATTACTCTGCTGCAGCTTGAATCTTGTGTACATCCTTTCTTTGATGAGCTTCAAGATCCCAATGCTCGCTTGCCCAATGGGCGCCCTCTACCCCTGCTTTTCAACTTCGAACAACAGGGTAAGACTATAACATTGCTGTTGTGTTTTGCCTGACGTTAGTTTTTCTGTGATTGTCTCATAAATAGTATTCTCTTTTATTAAATTATGCTAGAACTTTCTCGCAGAAATTAAGGGAGCTACTCCTGAGCTTCTTCAGAAGCTGATTCTTGAGCATGCAAGAAAGCAATGTTCGCATCTCAACCCTTATTTGGCTAATTTGGCATGAGTGGATGGCTGCATGCCATTTTCTGATTTTACTAACAGTGCTTTCTTGTTTGGAATATAAAAGATAAGGAATATATATACTTGGGGAAATTTTGGGCCCCTCTAATGAGCATTTTGCCAAGTTTGCACACTTGTAATTGTTATTATCTTTAACTAAATTCATGTAGTTTATTTGCAATTCTATCTTCTATGTGACTTTAAGATTTAATAGTCTACACCTTGTTGAGTTATACTTTAAAAGGTTATTCGAGTTATATGTTGCAGCTTGATAAAATTGTTTTCAGGATGTATTCAATAGTTATCCTGAGAATTATATGTGTCTTGCCTTGTGCATCATTGATTATCTGTTAAAATTGTTTTCAGGATGTATTCAATTGTTATCCTGAGAATTATATGTGTCTTGCCTTGTGCATCATTCATTATCTGCTCCAGGTGAAATCTAGATCTATACGATCCTTGAAACTGGCAAAAGCTAAAGTGGCGCGCACCAGAAAATTAGCTAAAGACATGCTGCAGTTTTGGAAACTCATTGACAAAGAGGAGGTACAATGTTTATTTCTTATTCAATGGAAGAAATCTCCCATTGTGTTGTTTGTTGTATGGATAAAAATAAAATTTAGCCAATGCACTTGATAGGAGGAGAAATGATGACCATGTGACATGTCATATAAGTTTATGCATTTTATCCCAATTTCAAACTCTGAAGTCTTATAAGATACTAATTCGAAGAGATACTAGTAACCTTAGACAACTATTTTAAAAAGATAACACTGAGTGAAGTTTTATCCAAAAACTCAGTAAGTTAGTTTTCCTGATTAGATCGCTGAGAGGTTGATTCTCTTACAGGCCGAGATTAGGAAAAAGAAAGAAAGAGCTGTAGATGAACCCTTTAAGCATGACCAAGAACTGATAGAAGCAAAAAGACATCAACAGAGGCTGAACTATATACTAACACAGACAGAGTTCTACAGTCATTTTATGCTTAACAAGACAATTGCTCAACCTATCGCTGGAGCTTCTATTGATGAGGAAGATGTACCTCAAAATTCATACGATGTGACTTCAACAAATGATAATGATATACAAGAAGCTGATTTAAAAGAGAAAGCTTTGAGACTTGCACAAAATGCTGCCTCTGAGCAGAAAAAAAAATTAACTGCATTTGACAGTGAATGCATGCATATTCAAAATATGGAAGATAATGTGTTGTCACAAGAGGGTATAGCTGAAGGATCTCATAAGATGGACTTGCGTAATCCGTAAGTTTTAGATTTGAAAGTTATGAGTGATCACTTGAACCGATTTGTTTATTGCCTCATTCTGTTGCTATGTTAGTATGCCTCTTGGAATCTGAAGTATTTTCTGTTTAAATATTTAGTTCATCAATGCCTCAAGCTTCATCAGTGCAAACACCCAAGATGTTCAAAGGAATTTTAAAAGAATACCAGTTGAAGGGCCTTCAGTGGCTTGTGAATTGTTATGAATATGTAAGAACTACTTCACACTTTCTCCATAATTGCCTCACTTTATCATTATGGGGCCCTATTTTCCTGATTGGAGCTTTCTGTTCATTTATGTAGGGTCTGAATGGAATCCTAGCTGATGAGATGGGTTTGGGCAAAACAATCCAGGCTATTGCATTATTGGCTTATTTAGCTGAGGTAAAATCTATTTATGCTTTGGTGATATTTTCTATCATCACATTTAAATTTTAAAAGTATGAGGTAGAAGTGTAATTCCGTGCTCAACGTGAAAGTGACACGTGGCACAATGTCGGCTCATGATAAATATATATTTAAATCTCCCACAATGTCGGCTCATAATAAATATATATTTGAATCTACCACAATGTCGGCTTAAAGATTAAACTAGGCTTAATATCTATACACAGCTTAGATCCAGCTTTACCCGGCTTTGAATCCCTGTAAACACAAAATCATTAAACCGTAATCCCACATTTTCCCTACCACGGAATGCACCATTTCTTAACCCTACAGATAATAATTTCATTTGGAATATTTAAAGCTCCTTGCAGCTCCATGGATCATAGAATTGTTGCTCTCTGCATTTCTTTTTATCCTGACGAATTGAAATAAGTATCGAGTGATGCAATTAAAGAATATATATTCTAGGGTTTGTTGAGGGAAGTAGACTAGGTCCACGTAGATGTGACTTTCAAATTGTATTCGCTTTCGTCATGTCCCGTACAGACAGTGCCTGGCCTCTTTTATCAGGTCCAGGCCCGCCGAATAATTTTAACTATTATTGGGCAATATATTATTGGGAGCCCATTTATTTCAAAGTAACCGTAAGCTCTGTTCATGGGGTATTGGTAGCTTAACCAGATGTGGCTCTGCAACAAGAATATGGCAAAAAATAAAAGGAAAAAACATACAAAATTTAAAATGCTTGCGGTTCCTGGAGTTTCTTAATCGGTTGAATGTGCCAACATGGAAAAGAAACCTTATCCTTGCATTTAGCCAACGAAATATGGTATAACTATCCGTCGTCGTGGTGTTAAGACACACCGGATTGCTTATTTTTAGAAAGGTGCGGTGCAGTCTTGGACTCTCTATTTGGATTTGGATACGAGTACAGTGAATATTTTGGGAAAAGGTTATTTTTTTAACAGAAATAGAGTAGTATTTTATCAATGCATAGGTATATGTTTGAATTCTTAACGAATCAAACATATATATTAAAATCAAATTAGTAAAAACTAAAATAATATTGCAGACAACTTCTTCAAACATGTACATCGTTTTTCTCATAACACTTAACACATTATCTTATCTTCTATGGAGGAGGGAAGGATCTTAAGTTTTTATATATTCACGATATGAAACGCAGGATAATTCAAATAGCAAGTTAGTAGGCTCTTGCCTGCTGGCACCCTTAAAGCAAACCGATTTTACGTTTGTCAGGGGAATACTAGGGTTCTGAATAGTTGTGTTTGTTCCCAGAAAAATTGGTGTTATGTTGAGTGACAATCGGCTTAGGCTTATGAAATTTCCATGATGTTGCAACTTAGGGTGTCTCTGTAATGTTTAACGAACTTAACTTAGCTTGGTGGCATCATTCTCTTACTGCAGGTCCCAGGATTTAGATATTGGCAGTGTTCCAACTATGGATAAAATCTTCACATTGAGGCCATTATACTATGCATTCCCAGACATATGCATGTAAACCATTGCTGCAAATACCTCCATGTAACTTCTTTTTTCACTATGTTGTTTGTTGATAGATACCTGAGGATTGCTAACCAAATGACACGGTGTCACAAAATAATTATCCAATTGAAACTGTCACCTAGGTAAAACGCTCAATTTTCATGTAATTCAAATCTGCTCATACTCATTTCAACATCCAGGCCTGTTCAATGTTATAATTTTCATATGTCAGTTCGTTGTAATTCTTATAAACATCCATTTTCTATTTCATTCATAAGGTCGCCAAATCTCTCTATTATTCCAATATGAAATTGAAACAGCTGTTAAAACAGTCAATGTAAAAAACAAATACCATCCAAAACATTTTCTAGAGATAAAACCCATGTTTTCTTCCTGGCAGTTGCATATTATTCTGAAAAGTAATCAAATCCATACAGATATCCGTAGTAATCTGACGATAAAATTTGTAGATATAGCAAGCAAGTATTTAGGTTTATCAAGAAAAAACGGTAAAAAAAATGTAAGAGATTGTTCTTCATCGCCCTATTTATGAATAAAATGATCACTCACAGATTAAGTGGAAAAACGGTTAGACGATGTTCAATATTTTTCTTGATTAAGGTATGTCATGAATCTTCCTGAATTAACTGAATGAAACCATAAATGACCGCATTTTCTTCTTCTACAAATGTTTCGAAAACCAATGTTCCATACATACCATACCCACCCTACTCGGCCATCCTTATACGGCCTGTACGTTCAGGCCATTTACCTGTTTCCTCAATTGGCACATTTTTGGTTTCCGGGAAAAGCTAATAAATGGAAACATCCAACCATCAAACTATTCTTCAATTCAAAATGTGAATGCTGCACTCAATGATTAGCATTTATCTCAACGCTAAAATTTATTAAACAAGATAAATGGTGTGCGTGCTGCTGCAAGATGAAGGGAAGCGACCATGTAATATATATAAGTTTCTATCAAACTATTCCAGTGGTTTGAGGCGTAGGTGTCGATGCTGGAGCAGGTTCTGGAGCTACAGACCTTGGCAATCCATGATGCTGTTGGTGCTGTAACTGTGTTTGAGCAACCTGTGATTGAAAAGGCTGAGATTGCTGCTGATGTTGCCATGGCTGGTTCACAGTTGGCTTTGAAACTGGGTTGACACTGACTGAAACTGGTTTAATTGTTCCACCTCCTGAGCTGTTGTCATTTGTATAAATGCACATTATGCCTGAAGTCAGAAATAGGTCCTCTCTTTAACTCAGGAGAAACAATGGACAGAAGCCCACCCAATGGAGGTTTCATCATTGTTCTGTAAACAACTTCATCATAAGGCAACCTGTAATGGTTCAAATATGGCCGGAAGTAATCCAGATTTTTATCTTTTCTATCACTTTCAATCCGTTGGCTGTATTTCTTGAATCCATGGAAGAAAGAGGTCATTGGAGAAGACAATATCGATGCTTTATTGCTATGTGTAGGTGTCGAGTCACTACTACTCGGAGTGGTGATATTTTGGGTGTGCATCAAGTTATTTTTTCTTAGGGTGCCTTCAAACCTGAAGCTTTGAAATTCCCCAAATTTGTTATCACATGTATGATATTTGGATATAGTTGGAGATTCAAAAGAAAAGGACCGTGCATTGAAGGGTGAAATCAGTGCTGGCCCTACGGAATGTGCTAAAAATCTGTCTCCTTCCCTTCCATTAAGAGAACACTTGACATTTTCTGAGGCCACTTTAGACGAGAAACGGAAAGAGCTTCCCAAAGTTGAACTAAAATCATAACGTAGGGATGATGCCCTTGTTAAGCCATTTACTGAGTGGGGAGAATTATTTCTGAAATGTGGAGAGTCATGGTCTCGAGAAGAGACAATGTACAAGTTCGTTGCAAAATCAATAAAAGGCCGGATGCCCTGCAATTATCAGACAACATATAATCAATTTGCTTCCTTGCATATGTTTTACCAAATCTAAACTGGTTTTATGCATTTCACACATGAAGCAGATCTAATAACTGGTGGAAAGATACCAGAGGACATACCAACTAATTCTAAGACTATACATTTGGGTATTACAGCGGATACGTTATTGCTGCTAAAATGAATGCAGCGGTGGAAAGATATTGATGTTTGTTACCTTCCAAATATAGTTGAACATTGAAGGAGGATCAACCACAAAAACCTTAGCTAGCCTTCTTGGGTAGTAGTCTGCCGAGGTTTTTAATGTTGCCATGATAAAATTAAGGCATGTAGAGGTTGATTTGTATATTTTTGGAAAGTCTTGACATCTCGTCCAAGATGAAGTGAAGAAGCTTTGTGAGCTGATAGTCGGCTCCAGGCATGTCGACTCCACTGGTAGTGCAGAAAACGTCATGAGTTGTCTTCGACTTGGGATGCCCCCATTCCTTGATGGCTTTGCTACGGATGGCTTTGGCAGCAGCATCTTTTCCAAGCCTGGGCACCTCCACCACAGCCATGTCCTGCCGTTCCCATACCGAGAATGACCACGAAAACAATTCTGGAAATTGGCCAGGTAGGGGAAACTTCACGAGCAAGCATTGTCCGAGGCGGTGGAAAACTGCAGGAAACAGCGGATAAACCAAAAACCCAACAGGCAAACGAGAAACACGCGTCAAAATCTGATTGGTTCCATAGACGAAAGTGAACAGTGGTTTTCCGAAAGGCCAAAAGCATGCAGAATGGTGAACTAGCTGTAGAAAATATGAAAATGGGGCGTTTCTCTCCGAACAAGTTCGGAAAACCACTGTTCACTTTCGTCTATGGCTCCAATGGGATGATGACACGTGTTCGATGCGGACGATTTGGAGGTTCCGCCACGTGTTTTTTTGTGTTCGAAAAACAGATCCTGGCGTGTTGTTTGATTTACTTCTTCCCGCAGAAGCTCGAGGAACCTCTTGCCATTCTTCTTCGTTGCACGGAAGCGGAAGGGTTCGTTTATATTTAAGCTTATCATACCCATTACATTCATGGATTCGAAGTGTCTGTCTTTGTCTCACCTGCCCAATAACGGCCTTCCAAACTCTGTTCTTGTAAGTTGTTCGAATTTGTTGGTAAGTAAATTTTACTGCTATCGCCTGCTCAATATTTTCAACCTTTTCTATATTGCATTCCTAAATCTATTTGTTTAAATAAAAGTGTGTCTTTTATTCCATTTGACGTACTCTGCATCACAAATATGAGAGGCATTTGGTATTTCATTTGACAATGCAAAAGATTTTCGCCTCTCATTTGATAATTTACAAACGTTTGCATTTCATTTGGGCAGCTATAAAACACGGGGGCTGAATATTAGTTATCAGGGTTCGAGAATAATTTTGGCTCTCAGGGTTTGAGAAGAATTTGCAGCTCTCAGGGTTTGATAATTAAATTCAGCTCTTAGGGTTCGATAGACTTGAAGAAACTGAGTCACAAACAGAAAGGCCAAAAGCATGCAGAATGGTGAACTAGCTGTAGAAAATATGAAAATGGGGGCTTTTGCAGGCTTCCATAGCAACTACAGACACCCGCTGTGAGTCTGTAGTTACAAGTGTTAAACATCAACAGCAAAATCAGCTGACGCCACGTGATCCCCCCAGGGATGCCAGTTCTGCTGGGTATGTTAAATCACTTCACCAAAAAAATGAGGTTTTTGTTTTCTGAGTTGGGTTTTGATTATTTCCTGTACCAACTGTTCTGTTTGTATGTTTTGTGAGCTAGTTTTATTTTCATCTGCTATGTTCTTTAGATCTGTTCAAAGTTGGGTATTGTTTATATAATGGTTTCGATTGATATGTATGAGTTAAGAATCAATATAACAAAAAAAAATGCAGGAGCCCAAATCAATATGGTTGCCTAATCATCTCAATAAACACTCTTCTTCTTCTCTATTCCTCTCATATTCCTCTCATAAGTCAAGTAATGTATATTGAACACTCTAGCTTGGTATGAAAGGGTTAAAGGATTCTTGAAGTATCCTTGACCACTCTATCTAATTTACAAACTCCTACTCACATCTCCCATGGAGCCAGCCTGAGCCATGCATTGGTGGATTCTTCACCAGGAATGTGCAGGGATTGGACAATTCAGTTCTTGTTTTCCTCTTTGAACTCGAAGCCACGATTTCCTACCTCGTTCATTTCATGATCAATGGCAGCCTCTTTTGTTTCTTTCAGCACATGGATTGTCAGGACCATCGGCGTTTTATCGCGGCCTACTTTCAAGTGAAATTAAAAAGGCCTTTGCTTATAAGAAAAGTTTCATTTATCATTCAAGAGAGTCGGTTAAGGATTTATGTTTAAAGGTAAGTCGTGTAACTTGTGCAGAATTAAACTTAATTATGACATTCAAGTAAATTGCAGAGACTCGCTTTATACTAACATGGCATAAAAATTGTTTTACTGAAATATATGATACTTTAGCCAGTGCAAAATGGCCTTTAGGCATTTGGAAGTATTTCTCCTTCAAAAATTGAATTCGATATTTCTCCTACTCACATCTCCCATGTATATTACTTTGATCATGATGTTAATGTCTTTCACCCAGTGGTGCAAGGAAGTCAAGGGGGTCCTTCCTCGAGGAGAGTAGGGAAAGAAAATGAAGGACAGTTTGTCTTGAGGGGGTGGGTGAAGGGAAGGGCAAAGGCAAACAAGCAAGAAGGCAGCAATGCAAATAACTAGAGGAGAAGCCCATCTTAAGGGTCTAGGAAGAATAGAGAAATGCTACATGAACTTGTTATCACTCAAAATGCATTTCTTAAAAAAACATCTTGGCGATCTTGTTGATGGTTCATGGATTCATTATCGGATGGACTTGTCAAAATTCTTCATTTGACATTGACAGTTTGTGGATACATTAGTAGATATTGGCATTGATGGTTTTTGGATACATCTTGATCAGGATCAACTTACCATTTTTGAGTTCATCATTTGGCATTGATTGTTCAGGATTGCTAAAGTCAGTGTTAGCACATTTTTGTGGTTCTTGTATTGCTCAAGGGTTGAGGATTGGATAGGTTCTTGGCAGGTGTTTTTCGTAGCATGTGCATTCAAAGGACATATCATGCCTATTTTAGTGCACATATGGACATGCTCTCAACATAGGCATTTTTAGTAGGTTCCTCTACTTCTATTTTTGGCAGGTCACCCCATGCATCTGAATGACATTCAATGTTTGGAGTATGCATGGGAGGATGATGATAGTTAGATTCTTGAATTGGATATTTTTAGAAACTTTACAGTTTTAGAAATTTTTCCTTTTCAGCAGCTGGAGACGTTTTTGGGCACCTAAATTGATGGTTTCCTAAATGGGCACTTTCATACTTTCAAGATTTACAATCATAAAATTTATAGTTTTAGAAATTTTATCTCTGTTGAAATCTCATGGTAGATTTGGATAACCCTTTTTGACATGTGCATATGGTTCTGTGTTTGTGGCAATCTGAGATAGTCAAGGTCTTGGTCAGAATTGGTCAAGCCTAGGTCTAAAAATTGAATTTATGCAATTTTGGAGATACTTACAATTTTTGATAAATTTGGCGGTGATCAAGGATTGTGTAATCTTGGTCTACTTTTAGCCTTAAGGTTTTCATAATTTGGTTATATTTTGAGTACCCTTTATCTTGAACAACATTGGCATCCAGTTTCAAGTCATTTTGAGAAATTGGAACGGAAAATTAAGGTTGTTGCACCTTCTAGAAGCTTCTATGGTGGGTTCCACTTGATCTATGTTTACTCTAGGAGTGCACTCTACTTAGGGCAGCTATTCTTGGAGCTGACCTTTCAGTGCAGTTGAGTGGAGTTCACTATTGTTGATTCTCAGTTCATGCACATGAACAGGAGATTTTTAGATTTGCTTGACCTTGAAGGTAACCTATTCATGGAAAGTTTGCTGCACCAAATGATGAAGACTCTTCCTCTGCATTCAAGAATTTGTTGGATCTATTTTTGACTTGGAGAGGAGTGTGCCCTTCAGTTTTGGCAAAAGCTCTCCTGAGACTGTCACTTCAGTTCATAATCAATTCACTTCAGTAGACTTTCCTTTCAGTTCTAACTTCTCCCTACAGTGCAGTTGATTTATTTCTCCTCAGTTCAATTAGAATTTAGTTTAGATACATGTCTCTTGGAGAAGACTTAACCTATCATATTCAAAGTGATTCACACATCAAGCAAGTCCTATTTTTTCAAGGTGTCTTTTACTCCAAGCCATTCATGCTATACTCATCTTGAAATGGCGGAATCTTGAAAACTGTTAAGTTTGCTGAATTTTGATGGGATGTGAAATTCTATTCTCTTCATATGAGATCCAAAGAGGTTTGAACCCCTCTCAAACATCTTGGAACAAATAATAATAATATAAAAAGTAACTAAAATGGTATTATTTTACTTAAAGAATTTTATAATATCATTTCAGGTTGGCTTGTGTGTCAAGCATTATTATATTTGAAGCCTTGGAAAGTGCACCCTAGATGAAGTTTGACTTTTTGTTCATGCATTCAGTTTAGTCTTGAGGAGGAGGGTGCTCCACTTAGCCTATGCTTCGTGGATCCTTGTGCTATTTCTAGGTGTAGAAGGAGGGTACTCCACTTGGAATATGCATGGTGGATTCCAGTACTATTTCTAGGTTAAGAATCTTGCACTTGGGACTAGGGCATTATGGTGTATGGAATCCAGAGAATTATCAATATCCATTTACCATGTGGAAAAAGGTGGGTTTCGTGAGAAACTACAAAATTCACAATCCCAAATTTTGCAGGGAGGTTGAAGTTAATGTGGAGGGCACATCATGTAAGAGTACCAGAGGTATGTAATTGACAGGTTTTATACAATAGCCAATTAGGGGAAGTGCCCCTGGCACTCTATAGACACCAAATCAAGAAGTGAATTTTGACATTCTAATTATATTTCCGGGAAAAGCTTGTATGGAGATGAGACTCATGCATGATTAAGTTATTTTCCTTCTTTGCTCTGTATGTTGAATTGAATTTATCTAGCTTTGAATAATAGGTCAAGAGAATTTCCTGAATTGTAATCATGCCTATTAAACATTTTGAAGGGATATTCTCCATATGAATATTTTGTCGTTCCTTGACCCAAACTTAATGAAAGAGCAACAAGGATGTGGTGGCACAGATCATATATGCAACTCTTTCTGGAGATGTTGTGATGGCGGCTGCTTATTCTTGGGAGTTGCCTCGATATGGACTCGAAGTAGGGCTGACAAACTATTCTGCAGGTCTGTAACAGGTCTTTATAGTTTTTTTTATGGGTACCATTTTTTGGGTTTGAACCTCAAGATGGTAGTTTTGTATTTAAATATTTCATTCGAGTCGGATAGCAGATTTTTCGTTTGTTGAATCTCCACTCTATTGCTGTCAGATAGTGGCTTTTTTGTTGAATTTACGCTGCACTTCAGTTGAGTAGCGGTTTTTCTTTGTTGAATCTCCACTTTAATCCAGTAGGGTAGTAGTTTTTCTTAAATATCCAGAAATACCCAATTTATTGTGTAGGGTCATCGTTTTATTTATAAATAACCACTTGATTTCTATTGGGAAACAGTTTTTATTTTAATAGCTATCCCATTTGTGCCATTTTGTACTTTATGTTGTATTATGCAATGTTGTATTACGCAATGTTTTGTACTTTATGTTGATTATTAGATTCATTAGACGACAATATTATTTTGCTCCTGTATTGGTTGAAAATGTTGACTTTTTTTTTCTGCATTAAATTGTGTAGCTGAGATGATACTTCAGGTTGTAAATTAAATATTACACTATTTATTGACATTTCTAGTAATGTCAAGTTCTGAAATCAAATTTTCTTTCTATGCTATGGCCAGATACCACTATAATGTGGCTGATACAAGACTTGCACAGCATGTTGAGAAAGGAAATGAAGATGGTCTTTTTATAAGTAGTGTAGCTTCATGCTCAAATCTGTGGGCTCTCATTATGGATGCAGGAACTGGTTTCACTGCACAAGTTTATGAGCTTTCTCAGTGCTTTCTTCACAAGGTTATCTTTTTTATGTGCTTTATATAAAATGTGTACATGCATGTGTTAAGCATCATTAGTTGTTGTACTTATTACTTCCTACTTTTTTTAAGGAATGGATCATGGAACAATGGGAGAAAAACTATTACATAAGTGCGATTGCAGGGGCCAACAATGGGAGCTCCCTGGTAGTAATGTCTAAAGGTAAGCTTCTGTAGATGTTTTCAATTGTCAAAGTTTGATAGTTCAATAGCTGGTGGGTATATTAACCATTAAGCTTTTGTGTGTTCCAGGCACACAGTACACACAACAGTCATACAAGGTCAGCGATTCTTTTCCATTTAAATGGACAAACAAAAAGTGGAGAGAGGGGTTCTATGTAACTTCTATGGCTTCTGTAGGAAGTAGATGGGGTGTTGTAATGTCTCGAAATGCAGGTTTTACAGATCAGGTACAGAATGCAATTGTGTAGAGAATAATACAGTTCTGTTGCCTTTTTTGGATTCATGTAGCTGATTTTAGTAATGACTTCTATTTGTACCACAGGTTGTTGAACTTGATTTCCTATATCCTAGTGAGGGGATCCACAGACTGTGGGATCATGGTTATCGTATCACTGCAACTGCAGCAACATGGGATCAGGCGGCTTTTCTTTTGAGTGTTCCTAGATGAAAGCCTACAGATGAAACCCAGGAGACTCTTCGTACATCAGCATTTCCGAGTACTCATGTTAAGGTAAAGCAAAGTCTATTTATTGACAATACCTGCAGTTTTTGTTTTCCATCTTGCAACTTACAAGACAATTGAAATGTTTTGTCCTTGCAGGAAAAGTGGGCTAAGAATCTATATATTGCTTTTGTTTGTTATGGCCGCACAATATCATGAAGTGCCAATGTGCTGAAGTTTTCTGATGTAAGTCTTGGTGCCTCTGCCTTGTGCATACAGCTGATCCCTTTTCACATATCTTCTATATGTTGCAATTTTGTAAATTTCAAAAATCCCCTGAAAGGTGATTTTTGATCAAGTTGTGCAGGTTAAGGAAATTTTGATTTGCAAGCTTGCTACCTGTATTCGTAAGCTCATGTCATCTCATCTTATTGATGCTCAATATAAAAAGGAAGTTAAATTTGCATTAGATAGATGTGTATGGTAGAAACCTTTACATTACTGGCTCCCCAGTACATCAGTCTATCTGATTATCAAGCTGAGGTGTGAGTACTTATCTTTAAACCTGTGTATAGTACGAAATAAATCATGATAAGCCATTACAGATACATGGCAAATTTTTCATATTCCATTGTTATTATGTTTATTATTAACCATGCAAGGAGATTTTTAATTGTAGGCAAATTATGCCTGTAGACATTCAGCACTTATGGTATAGCTAAAACTACACAATCATTATAATAATATTCAGCAGTTGACATTTTTTACATCTTATTATTGGATTTGAATTTTAGCACGTTAATTGGTGAGCTGTCCAAGTAAAAGTTGAGTAGACTACTTTTTGATTTGGACCTAATTTGTTTGTAGCAAGTCCAGAACTGGATTATCATTTAATAGAAACAAAAATGCAAACAATAAATGGTAAAAGCAGGGAAATAAATTTTACTGTCTTTGAATTGAAATGAATATAACATCAATGTCAGTTTTCTCATGCTGTGCATTTTATTCTGCATTGGTATTTATTGATATGTTGTAGATCAAGTTTGATTTTTGAAGCAGTTCCTAGATTTGGTTATATGGCACATAGATCGAGGAGTACTACTGCGGCTTCTAGGAGTGGAGTAAATCATATGAAAGTAGCATGCCCATTTTCTATGCAGGAAACAATTTGTAGTTTCATTAAACCTTGAAAGACCAATCTTTTGAGACTTGGACAAAAGTAGTAATGCAAATATTACTAATGTATTATAAAATATTATGCATATCATATTCGCAAAACATTAAAGGCTATTCCAGTTTTATACCTCATTCGTTGAAGCCAGGCTACTCTAAATGGAAAACACAGCAGGAACATATTCGAGTTTTAATAACAGAAAATACAAAGAGTACAATGTGTTTTAATAATAGGAAAATACAAAGAATTTGCCTTTCGATAGATGGAAGAGTGCAGAACTTAAAGAAGGTTGATATTATAATTTGCTATAAAAAGCTGCCCTAGCGGTCATGAAGATATTTGCAATAGAAAGAAAAAGTAGGTTCACCTTTTTTGTATTTATTTGTGTTCTTTGCAACTTTTGAGTGGTCTGTACTTATTTGAGGTGTTACTTGGACAAGCAGACAAGAGGTCCATATATTCACAAAAGCATAGCATAAACAAAACCAGGAATAGCATGAACAACAAATCTAGACCTTAGTAATCAAGAAAATCACAGAGATGGTACAGGCAGCACAAGCAGCACTTCTAATGGGCATTGTTTCTGAGATTTGGCGAGTTTATTTCACAGAGCACTATTTGACTGTAATGAAGGCTCAGATGGAGCTCATAGGCAAAATTATCCAATTGTTCATTTTGACTTACTGCTGCTACCGGATAATTGCATCAAAACCTCAAATTTTGCAATTTTGTTTCTGGAACAAAAGCCTGAATTTGTTAGAGCAAATGAGAGTGCCTAGTGTGAGATCAACAAACACTTTGTGCATGCTTTTGCAGAGAGGCCAATCAGAATCTCTGTTACATTTTTTTTGTTCAACAACCCTTATATGACATCCAATAGATATTGTATCCGAATATTTGCAAGATATCCAATATATATTGTATCCGAATATTTGCTACTTCCAAGCATAAAACATTGTTGAAAAAGATATGGATCATGTTACAAGGCAATATTGAGCAGCTTGCTGCTTCCTCATTGAATTCAAGATACACATGTTGAAATTGCATTGAATTCACCATACACATGTTCAAATTGCAAGCGTGCAAATGCTAAATAGGCCTTTTTCTAAACTAACTCCTAATCATACAGGCCTTTTTCTAAACTATCAAACATTTTCCAAATAAACTGGCTTGTTAGGTTATACTGGTTAGGCAGACTACCTGTTCTCACTTACCCGCTAACAATTACCTTCACGGCGTATTATTGCACCTTTCTTGGGGCAATTGATAGTATATAAGAGAACATGTTAACAAATTTATTTCCATGTGGAATATGCACTCAAATATCCATAGCATAGGGGTTCGCAAAGGCTTGGTGCTAAAAAGCCACATTGAAAATTATGGACCAAATATCCATCGCATAGGAGTTCGCAAAGGCTTGGTGCTAAAATGACACATTGAAAATTATGGACCAAAAGCTGTAATGACTTTGTAAATTAGTTCTTAATATAGAAGACTATGTAGAATTTATTATCTATTTAAAATTGTTAGAAGTTCCAATGTAAGACTTGCTCCATTTCTTAGCGGCTTCTTATTTGTTTAAGATTTTATGCAATACTAGAAATCTAATATTTGATGAATCTTGCACTAAGATGCCATGCGGTTCCAAATTAAAGTACCTTTTGAATATTTGATCTACTTAGCACAGTCTCAAAGATTGATTCAGAGTTAATAAATATCAAGTTAGATATTTAAACAATGATCCAAATAATTAGATATTTTAAATTGTCTTGAACCACTAATTGCCTATTAATACTACAAGGAGCCAAGCTTGAAATTTAGTTATCGAGATATCTAATTTTGGTGTTGAATTTTCAATAATATATAACTATTTAGAATTTATTAAATTCCCAAACATCATTAATTCTACTTTATTAAATTCTCAAACATCATTAATTCTACTATAGATAACTATCAGGTCATTAAGAATGGAATATATCTCTGAAACATGAAGAATTCATAAACCCAATATTGCAGCAGGAGATATATTAAGTATGTAAATGAAACAAAGTAACAAACAAATTAACTACAGACATCGAGATAGCTTGAGATAGGACCTGTCTATGCTTCCAAGTCTACTTTCTGTGTTCAGATCTTGTGTGGACACACTTTTCCAACAATAACACAACAAACTGTTTGGAATTGTTTTAAATTATCACTGTAAATGCAAAACTTCCTTAAAGAAAGGCTTTTCATGAACAAAATCATAAGGTATAATGAATTAGACTGCAAATTCAAAATATCTTTCCAAAACGCTCTTCTTAACAAAAGCTCCTTTATTATATATAAATTTGTGAGTTCCAAGTTGATAATTTAAATTGTTATGCTAAGGAACATAAATTAGAGAGCCATTATATATTTTTTAAATGAAACTATATTGATGATAATCAAGGATTCCATAGATCTGCGATCTCTGGTTGTAACTATTAGCGATATAATTTTTGAACCAACAGATCCAGGTTGGAGGAATTTATTTAGAGGGTTATATGGATGATAATCAAGGATTCCATAGATCTGCGATCTCCAGTTGTAACTATTAGCGATATAATTTTTGAACCAACAGATCCAGGTTGGAGGAATTTATTTAGAGGGTTAATATATGGGGAATTTGTAAGGGGAATTGCATCTAGTCAGCTAGCAATGTCTATAGACTATCAAACATTTTATCCCTAGATCGATCAATCAGACAAACTTACTTATTGAAATAGCAAAAGGCGTTTAATTAAACCTAATCTTTTTGAAAAAATAAAAAAACAAAGAAAATAGTGGTCTGGTGAAAAACTGTACCAGGAGTTGAAATTGTGGTAGCCAAACAAGCACATGAATCACTAGGGTGTGATTTAGGCTGTAAAGATTAACCATCTGACTAGTGAGCAAAAATTATTTATTGTTTATTTGAATTCTTCTTCACCGAAAACTTAGTCCTCCGCACTGCAATTGGATTTAGCCAGCCCCACCCAGCCGTTGCTCTGCAATTTACATACCAAACACACATTATATATTCTAATAGGAAGCATTATAGAGCTATGCAAAGTAACCAAAAAGAAATAAAAATGGTATGCATAGGGAATAATGTAAGGCGTTAAAAATTGGCCATGCTTTGGAAGTGAGTTGCTTCAGAGGTAATGTTAGAATTGTTTAGCCTTGGAACCTTGTCAGTGAATCATCAATAAAATTGTGGAGGACAATCATTTTATTTATCTTGGATGACAATTTGAAGATTCTGAATTTGGAACTCCTTGTAGGGAAAGTTTAGTCTTGTTAGTTAAAATCCTCGCAGCGAGGGGCATAGAGAGATCGGTAGAGATGCATGATTTATGACTATCATAATGGAAGAGTTTCACCTTGGCACTGATTAGAAATCATTTGATCATTTGATACAACATCTCCGTTTATCTACATTTGATACAACATTGTCGTTGATCAACCGGTAATGCCAAGTGTTCGTCATTCATCTACAAGGTCCTAATGAAGTGGTGTTTGTTGTTAATATAAATATAGCCTCAATTCTCATACCATTGGACATTGTTCATAGTGTTACAGTATTTTAGTTTTATTTTATTAAAATACAATTATATGTTAAAAAGAAAATATATGTTCTTCTCAATAGTACCAAGGTACACTTTTATTAATTTCTTTCTATTCTTTTTTCTTAAAGATCTTCTAAATTTCCTTTAAAAAAAAAAAAATTCTAGTTTTGATGATAGGTTTCCTAAAATGGGTTTCGTCCCTCTCAAATCAAATATTGTTGAAAATTTGCTCTATTTATTTATTTATATTTGTTTATTTTATTTATTTTTTTACTTTGGGGCTTTATAATATTGGGTTTTTAAAAAAATCTCTGAAATCAAATATTGTTGTAAAAATTTTGCAATATTTATTTATTTTATTTGGTTATTTTATTTATTTTTTTAAATTAAAACTTCATAATATTGGTTTTTTTTAAAACCTTCAGAATATTTTTGTGAGTTCCTTAAAGTCATATAAAGACATTCAAAGATATCTCCCTAGTTTTATTTATTTGTTTATATTTGTATTTTTGTTACTAAAAGAATGTATTTGTGTATAAAAAATATACTTTTTCTTTGAAAAATATCAAAAACTCTTTATATTATTACACTCATTAGGGTGGATTACTATCTATGTTTTTTTTAGATTGCAAGAGAATGGGACAAGTGTACTCTATTGATTCTAAGTGTGGTTCAAAATTAGTAAAAACAATTATGGAAGATATATATTAAAAAAAAACTCATGTGATAACTACATTGTGTGGTAGTTGGAAAAACATAAAAATAAAAACTCATGTTATAACTGAACTTAGTGGCAAAGTAATGTGCAATCCATGTGCACAAGGTATAGTCAAACTCCAACTAGGAGTTGGGAGTCAAGCTAATGTGCACAAGGTTTAGTGAATAACTAGCATTAGTGGATAGCTGGTAGTTGATGCATGGATAACAAGTAGATAGTGAAACAACCTATTTAGCTAAAAGAAGGCATTTAAACAACTAGTGATTACAACTATACGTAAAAAACAAACAACAAATACGTTGTTTGTGGCACTTAACAAAAACATATCTTTGTTATGTTAAATTCATTTCATTTAACAAAATTCAATTCAAAACTTAGATTTCTTTCTAAAAAACTGTATTTTTTACATTGATAAAAATTGAAAACATATTTGCAAAACATGATTATAAAAAAAATTAACAAAAACACATAAAAACATATTTAAAAAGATTAAAAAAACACATTTATTAAAAATAATGTTTTGTATAAAAATCATTTGCATTTATTTCTTTGAAAAATATTCATATTTATTTTTCAACATAATAATAAAAATAAAAATCAATTAAAAAAACATATTTACAGTAAAAAAATAAGGAAAACATTCTAAAAAACCATCAATAAAAACACATTTATTGAAAATAATTTTTTTAAATAAAAAATCATTCATTTTTTCCTCTAAAAAAAATCATTCATTTAGATGCAGCTATTTCACGTTTTGAGGAAAAAATTTCCGTTGCAGCATGTTCAGCTCTTTTAGCTTCTTGAATCTTTTCATTTCAACTAAGAACTGCAGAAGCATAGGAAAAGTAATAACAAATAAATATTGAGGAACTGTTTCATCTACCGGTAAGAAGTGTTGTCTCATATGGACAATTTGCTTGTATCTAAATTCAATATAAAGTTGAATGGAATAGAATTTGCAACATAATAAAACTCCACACTGACAATTCATCTTCAATCCATAAGTAAGAGGGAGGTTTTTAAATTGTAAATAACATGTTTTGCATGATACCTACATCATCAGAGGAATCCTCGCTACCTGAAGTTATTCCATAAAATTGCTGCTGCATTTCTGTCCAAACAAACAAACAAAAAGGAGTAAGGGCTTCAGTTCTTGTTGTCCTGCTCCAACTTCATATTTCTTACATACAAATAGTATTATTACAAAGACCAACATAGCATATAGATCACATCATCTCCCATGCTGTTTTTCTTTACATGTGACAATAGTGAAGTAGATCCAACTTACCAGTGGATGTTCCAACATCCCAATTTCTCACATAAGGTTTCCCAATGAAAGTCTTCCCACTCTGTTGACCTCTAAATGTCTTCCCTCTATACGACTTTCCACCGTGCTTTTTGTGGTTGGATGGAGATGTTTGTATGAAGCATAAATTTTATCCATGGGTGTGTGCAAGAAGTTGAGGGTCTCTTTTGGCACGTTAGATGCAATACAAAACTGAAAAAACAGGCATCCATCAACTTGCATGGATATTTTGAGACACTTACACAATGAATCTTGCGATCAGTAAAAAACAAAAAATGTAGGAAATTGAATGACCTTTCCAAATATATATTTTTTTTCTATTGAAAATGCTGTTAACTATATAAAGTTAGATAAATTTTAACGGGCAGTTTTTATTTTTTGGACAAATTATAAGGTATATGTTTTTGTGGGTGCAGCGTCTGAGTGTCTAAATGATGGAATAAACTTACGAAAACAGGTATACATATAGAGAACATATAGGACTAGTGCATGACTATTTTTCCAATAATAAAAATAATATTTTTTATTTATTTTTTAATTATCTAAGAGATCAAACCTCGAAAACGGTATGTCAATTGTGGGTGCAACATTTGAATGTCTTAATGCAATTATTTAGAAATGGGTTTTTTATAGCATGTAGAGGTTGGTGTTCTTTAGTGCACCATACAATTTTTTTTTAAAATGGTTGAGAAACGAAAGAGATATGGACGAAATACTACCAGTGTGTTTTTTGAGTTGAGGAGTGATGACAGAAGATAAATAAGAAAGAAATAGAAAAAATTATGTATTCTTGTTAAAATTTACATATTTAGAATCTGCAAAAAAAACCACATCTGTTTCTAAAATCTCATAAAAAAATGGAGGTGTGCAGCATAATCAGACGAACCGCTAAACACGAGCATATTGAAAATATGGATATAACGCTGAATTTGCCATGGTTTGTCATACTCCAAGGCACAGGCATGTTGAATCCAAAGCAAAGTACAAAGCAGACACATAGGCATAGGAATTCCATGAAAGCATGGGTGGAGGCTTGGCCTTATCATTCGGAGGGAATAAATTTTTGAATTTAAACAATACGCGAGCGCAATTTAACTATACAAAACGCGTGCGCATTATCTGCATACAAATCGCGTGCGCGTTTGTTAAAACCAAAAATAGCGTTCATCATCATTTTCATCTTCTTCATCATCTTCAACTTCTTCATCATCAACATCATGAACATGATCATCACCATCGTCGTCATCAACATCATCATCATCATCACCTTCCTCATCATCTTCATCATCATCATCAACATGATCATCATCTTCATTACCTTCATATTCATCTTCATCATCATCATCATCATCACCTTCCTCCTCCTCCTCCTCATCATCCTCATAATCATCATCACCATCAACATAATGAACATCATCATCATCATCCTCATCATCATCACCTTCATCATCATCATCGTCGTCATCCTCCTCTTCATCATCTCCAACAACATCATGAACATCATCATCATCATCCTCATCATCATCCTCATCCTCATCCTCATCATCATCATCATCGTCAACATCATGAACATCATCATCACCATCATCACCATCATCTTCATCATCATCACCATCAACATCATGAACATCATCATCATTCATCATCATCATCATCATCATCATCATCATCATTCATCATCATTCATCATCACCATCAACATCGTGAACATCATCATCATCATCCTCATCATCATCATCATCATCATCATCATCATCCTCATCATCATCATCATCATCATCATCATCATCCTCATCATCATCATCATCATCATCATCATCATCCTCATCATCATCATCACCCTCATCCTCATCATCATCATCACCTTCAACCTCATGAACATCATCATCATCATCCTCATCCTCATCCTCATCCTCATCATCATCATCATTCATCATCATCATCATCACCACCTTCATCATCGTCATCATCATCATCATCATTCATCATCATTCATCATCACCATCAACATCGTGAACATCATCATCACCATCCTCACCATCATCCTCATCATCATCCTCACCATCAACATCATGGACATCATCATCATCACCATCAACATCATGGACATCATCATCATCATCCTCACCATCACCATCAATGTCATCACCATCAACATCATGAACATCATGAACACCATCAACATCATCATCCTCATCATCCTCACCTTCATCATCATCATCACCATCAACATCATCAACATCATCCTCACCTCATCCTCATCCTCATCATTCATCATCATCCTCACCTTCATCATCATCATCACCATCAACATCACGAACATCATCATCATCATGCTCATCCTCATCATCATCCTCACCATCAACATCATGAACATCATCATCATCACCATCAACATCATGGACATCATCATCATCATCCTCACCATCACCATCAACATCATCACCATCAACATCAACATCATCAACATCATCAACATCATCCTCATCATGAA